>OZ007591.1:409103403-409273573 GCA_963931845.1 Maratus michaelseni | reverse complement strand
ATACACACAGACAAAAGCTTTCTATTATTTGCATAGATAATTTGTGTTACAATCATTCAGATTTGTAGATATTCATTAGTCATGATTATCGATATTTAAAATACACTATGGCAAAAAATAAACATTTCATAAAAAATGTCTACCTTTTTTCCCCAAAAAAACTTAACTAAAAAAAATTACATACTGACATAGAATAAACTAAATATGACTATGGAGTTTTATTTTTTAAATTAATATATTATTACTTGCTGATCGAATAATTAAAATACTCACGGTCTTTCATCTGAAGAGTAGCCATCACTATCTCGAGCCAAAGACTGTTCGAGTTCGCTGGCAAGGGAGTCTGGATTGATGTAGGGACTGTACATTCCTCCGAAATTCTGCCATGTAGCACTAGGCAGGCGGCTTCGTTGTGCTTGCTTAGATTCTTCCTGCAGCTCTTGGAAAGCTGACATAAGCTCTGCATATTTCTCCTTCATGTCAATAAGCTCTTCAGACAATTCGTGCTGGCATTCTTCAGCAATAGTAAGTTTGCTAACAAGACATTCATTGTCAGCGGTGAGCTGTAAAAAAAGTCAAAATTAAAGAAAAATTTCCTTAACACTATAAGTTAATGAAGAAGAAAACTATAATACAAGAACATTTGAGTGTTTACTAAACACAATGAATGAGATTACCAGTGATTCACAGTATTACTACTTAATGGAGTCACGTGAGACATGAGTTGCATGTGATTCACAACAGATTTTTTTTTTTTTTACCATGTGGATTTATCACGACATGACACAGTGGATACAGTCCAGGAGAGAGCAGCACTTTTTCAAGTGATTTTCACACAAGCTGCAAAAACAGTCATGCAAATTCGTACAGTAAGCAAAATGAATGGTATCCTGATTACGTGATTGATTTTACCAGGACAAGAGACAGTCATCTATAATAAAGATAATGTTATGCTCATTTCATTTTGTGTGCTGTTGTAACCTGCTTTACTGCATCCACTGTGGTCGCAACAACTGATGGCTGTTCATGTTATTAAGATCAATTACACATTCGAAAATCAGCGTGTGTGAAATAGACTTGGGAAAAACAGTTACTTTCTGTTAACAGGTTCCATCATTACACCATCAGCTTGGTAACAGGTTACAATAAATTATTAATTTTGTAACTCATTACCAGAACCTAGAAAGTTGTTGAAATGTGAGGGGTTTTGAATGTTTTTTTTACATTTGAAGGATATTTTTTAGACCTTTTGGGAAACATTTAGCATATTTTTTTATACTTTTGTGAAATAATAACTTATGATCAAAACAAACTTTCAAGAATAATTATTTTTTGTTTTGTTAATCACTTATTAAAAATGTTTTTAATAGGCAGCCATAGTAAAAAACATTAAATTGCATTATCTCTACTAAAGCAGATAAAAATCCCACATTCCAGATTCTTTTATACCTATCCCACTCCCAAAAGTTCTTGTTTATTTCTCACATTTGGAACTTTGATTTAAAATGTCACTTCAAATGTTACAGTGGTCTGTAAAACTAGTTAACTTTTCAAAATGAAAATTCATATGTTCAGGTAAATTTATCACCAACATAAATTTGTATACTGAATAATTTCATGACTGACTAGATAAATGATCAACTGTGTATTTTAAATTGAATGGACCATTAACAGAACATTTTCAATAATATCATGGAATGAAAAAAAAAATAGAATTTATTGAAAACTTAGCATTCAGTAATTAAATCTTTTTGGTTTTGAAGAAATAATTTATCAAATAAAATATTCTCATTTGGAAATTGGATGAATGAACAGTTACAAAAAAATCATTTTAATTTTTATCATCTGTACTTACTATCAGAACTACCATTGCATTGATGTCTCTGAATGCTTTTTTTCAATTAATTGTGCACACAAATCTTGCAGTGCTTCTCTTTTTGCATAAATTATAATCATAGAAATAAAAGGGGGTGGTTCTAGCTCTTATTTTCCAAAAAAATCAGTATTGACAAAAATAAAAAACTCAAAAAATAATTTTTGCATCGGGAAAAAAACCCTTCAAGCTACATATGTATATAGAAAATGTTTCCTTTTTTACATTTAAAAAAAAACTGACTAAAACCTATCACAAACTTACACCCATTATAAAAAAACACTAAAATCTGTGATCAAAGGTGTTTGACATTCTCTCCTTAAAAACCTACAAATGCACCTACCGCTTAGATATGCATGAATATTTAACGATTTGACAAGACAGGAATTGCCAAAAACTTTTTAGAAAAATAAAGATAAAAATAACTGACCAATTGTCCACATAGAGATGTCAAACTGTAATAAAAAGTCAGACGGCTCGATAGTCCTATTGTCATCCCTCCTATGATGTCATACTATTATCTTACGATGATAAAGTCACTATAGTTTCAGAAACTTAGGTACATAACCAGTACCACTCAACACTTTGTTTATATGCAAGTTAAATTAGAAAAACGAAAAAGCCAGGCATAGGAATGAAACAAAGATTAGCATTTAAAGATAACTCAGCAAGTTGTTTCAAAATTCCGATGACATCTGAAAATATTAATTTTAACGATTATTTTCTTTTGAAATGCTAACAAATATGAATAAATACAGTTTTGATCATCCTATACAACCAATTCTAAGGTTGTAAAGTTATACATCTTGGAAGCATTACGAGATCTTAGGCAGACAAAATAGCCTTTTACAAGTATTGAAACAAGATTCAAGTGCAATATTTGTGCCATCAATGAAGGTTATCGTTACTAATATGAGTAAGTGAATGCAGTTCTGTCAAGCTAATGCACAACATCGATGGCTTTGTTTGGATTAGAGCCACTCTCACCACAAGATATCCATTTTGAGTATGGAAATGATAAAGAAAGAAAGACAAATCTATCCATCTCTTTTGTGGACGAGAGGGGATTGAATGATTGACAGGAAGAAAGCCCTTTTCTTTTATAAGAGTTAGTAGCGTGTTTGCTTTGAAAAAAAAATCATTGTCTATTGAGGGATTTTTGTTGTGAGGTAGTATAATTTCTTTGTTTTAGATTTAGATAAGTTAAAAAATAACTTTTGACTTTTTTTTTCATTACTATGCTTTATGCATATTTCTGAAATATATATCAGCTTTATGTTTCGCATAGGATGCATTCCAAAATTAGACTTTTTGTTAATCTATTACTAATAATAAGATTTAAGTCAATATTAGTAATATTTATTTGGTTACGTTATATAATCTCCATCTCTATAATGAAATCACTTTTTAAAAGTCTTGTTGCCTCTCGGATAATTAAAACAGGTATCTATTTGTGCCCCAGAAAGGTTATATCATAATTTGATGAAATAAGTGCATCAATTATTGTTTGATGCACACTGTAAAACAAAGTACACAAAATAACAATAAAATAAATTTAAGGCTATGTGAATCACACCTGTATTCAGACAAATAAATACCCTTGAAGCAGATGATACCAAAACAAGAGATCAAAATTAGAAAATGACCTGGGAGGAGATTATACGTGAGTGTATTTATTGGTTGTGGCATATCACTGGTGCCTGGTTAACATAAAAGTACCAAACTTATGATTATATAACTATAACAAATTCCATATGGCATTTAACAACAACAAAATACTGTAAATTACACAAGTTGAATACAACAAAAAGTGCAATATAACAAAAATATCTTTAAAAAATAATTTTTGTGCATATTGCAGCTTTAAATTAACAAAAGATAATTATTTTTTATTTACATACTTATGTACTAAGTACAAAACAAGTTCTAATTTTTAAGATAAAAAATGAAACCAAAACTTATTGTCCTATTACTACTTAAAATTAATGATTTTAAAAACACACTAGCTGTATTTAAAGTTAACAGGAGGCTTACCAGGTTACAGAACACACTTCCTGGTGTACAGAACATACATTTTTTTGCATTAAATATATTTTTGTAGCTGACAACATTTGGAACTAAAAACACCAAACTGCATTTTTATATGAAAAATACCAATTATTCAAATAAAGTTCTGAAATTTATTAAAAGCGATACTTTGGTATTAGCCTCATGCCAAGGGTTAATAGCCGGAGAAATCACGGAAGATTTTACTGTTTACAGCAGTCTATTTTAATTATTTCAGTATAAGGTGTAATTTAATTACATATAACTTTTTTTTTTTTTTTTTTTTTTTTTGGAATATTACTCTGAATCAAGTGCTGAACTATTTATATTGTTTGAAGTGCAGGCGGGATCATTTATCCATAATGGGGTTGCACAAGATATATTTTACAAAATTCTTGCTTAAAAATTATTTTAAACACCATTAAAAAAAAAATCAGTATATTGAGATAGTTTTCAGACTGATATATGCCAATAAAGAATAAATACTTTTTTTTTTAAAATTGACCTAAAAATATAGCAATAAATTTATCCTAAAAGACTAATGTAATTAAAGGCTCACATCTCTCAACTTCCTCTGAAGATCGATAATCTGTGAAAGTAGCTGAGTGATCTCTTCTTGCTGACGGATGTTGTCTTCAGTCTTGCGACCTACTTCTTCCTGAAGAAATGCCAGCTGCTTGTTAGCTTCACCTGAAAATTCGATATTCAAGGTATAAATTTATTCATCCTTTTTTATATCCCACAACTCATTTTTGCTCATAAGATATAATTTGAAGTTAATTTATAAGGTGATTATGTATATAATACATACATACAAGTAGTATTGAAAAAAAAATCATTTTATATACACAATAAAAAATGTAAAAAACTGTTACATACTAAGCTGTTTAACACAGTCAGATATTAGCTGCATTTCTTTTTTCTCTTCGTCTTCAATATCTGCTGACCGAGAAAATGCCTGAAATATACATACAAATGTGGTCTATAGACTTCATTATACATTTTTTTTTCACTACAATATAACAAAAAAGTTATGACAATATATAAATTATATAGCCAAATAAAGTAAATACTAAAAAAAGTTTTTCTTAAAAAAAAAAAAAATAAAACAAAGATTAAGAATACTAATTGAAGTAAGTAAGAATCAAGTAATTAAAAGTTAAAATATTGAGCTGATAAACATAAGCTATTTTGTTATAGAAACTTAATTCAGTGATAGTTTAAGTTTTTCTATGGATTAAATCAAAATTTGGTACTTCCGTGTTATAATAACAGACCCCACAATTATGATTATATGCAAAGATTGCGAGTCATAAATATGACATATGACTACAATTTGGTCACATGTTGAACTGTCACTGATGTCATACGTTACATAATTTTTTGATACAACTAAGTCACTTGGTGATTTATTATCGGGAGTAGGAAGTACCCAAAATTTAAACAAAGAAGTTATTAATTGTAAAGATAATACAGGAAGAAGAACTTGTGTACCTCAGATCTAAGTTGACAATTTTCTTCTTGCAGACAAGTGATTTTTTTATTGAGTACCTCCCAGCTGACTGAAAAGCCTTTTTCCCTGCTGAAACAAAAACAGAGCCATATATACACAGCCAATAATACACTTGAAACATGTATGATAAAATCAAAAGTTGGAAATACTGACTATTCCCCACCACACAAATAAAATGAAATAACCTCTTACAAACAAACATGACTACCTTATTTATTTTAGATTAATTTTGACACAATTATTCAAATTGGTAAAGAAATCATAAGTTGTAATTTTCCCAACTGGGCGAAAAAGTCTGGGACAGGATTCGAACCAGGGCTCTCTTGGCTGAAGCTGCCAATGCTCTACCAACTGAGCAATCCCGGACAAATCTGGCGGATCTAATTCATCAAGTTAACCATATTGATCATAGCATTTGGTCTGATATCTGAATCAGCTCAACAGAATAAATAGCGGGTAATGGGAACTCCAGTAAATACTGGATACATGATTACTTTAGATTAATTTTGACGCAATTCTTTACCGATTTGAACAATTATGTATTTTAGTGAATATTTTGCACTTTTTACAACATATTTTCAATTTTGTGATATGCTTTTTCCACTAAACATGACGATCTTGTAAACCCGGAAAAGTCATTGGGAAAAACCCAGAAATCCAAGGGTAGTGCAGAAACACGATCACCCCTGTTATGCACCAAACTGTTCACTGAATTCCCTAACTGAGAAACAAATATTTGCAAATAATATTAAACAGTTTCTTTCAGCTAGGGTGTAAAAAAAAGATTTTTTTAATTTAAGTACAATTTTTATGATTTTTTTCCTTGCGTTAAAATACGGAATAACTACCAAGAATTTCAGCTTTCCAAAACAATTAACCCTCTTATTAGTAACTTTATATTTTTATTCTTTAATTAATAAAATTATAATTATTAGTTAGTAATTACAGAAATTATAAAAACTGCAAATTAGTAATTTCATTAGTAGCATACAATAATGTTATGTACATTAATACTTAGTAATAGTTATGTAAAACTATAATAAATACTATTGATATTTATATTTAACTCTCTTATTAGGAAAATAAAATAAATTTTTATGCTTTAATTACTAAAATGATAGATAATAGTTTAGTATTCAATCTACAAAGAAAAAGAGGCATGGTGCCAGTTCACAAAAAGAACACAGCACTAGTTCAGTAGAAAAAGGCATTATTTGATGAGGAAATATATTAGTAATGTGTTTAGTAATGACGTAAGGGGGGGAAAAAGTATATAATTTTTTAATATTATAAATAAAGTGACATTAATTTTTAATGGTTTTTATGAATTACAAATTGAAAAATATAATTAAATAACATGATTTAATAACTTCCTGTTTATTCCAAATAAAGTCCAATATTTTTTTAAGGTCTTGGGTACACAGATTTAGAAATACTGTGGTATGGAGCAGTTTTTTACAAGAAATCTATGGGTACAACTAAAGATGGATTTCACTATTAAAAAAAAAAGCAGAATGCATTTTACCAATTTAATAAGGAATACAGTACTGCACCCTTAAAAAAAAAAGGGGGCTTAGAGGAAACAGTAAGTAATTAAAAAATTATCTAAGATATCTTAAATATCTGGTGCGAACAGGGTATTAGGAATTAAGCTTAAAAACAATTATTCAAAGCGTTTTTTGTTTATTTATAAAGTTAAAATATTCATAGAAGCTTTCCAAATTATGTTTATCTTAGAATTTTTTTTTTTTTTAATAACATTTTAAAACATTTGAAAAATTTAGGATTTAAAAAAAAAATCAGTTGATTTAAATCATTTAATCACTGATTTAAATCATCTGATTAAAATCGTTGACACGCTACTTTCAGTACACTTATCAAGAGCAGAATGTCACCTTCGGGCTCTCTCATCTTGAAAACTTGTCTTGCTGCAGCAAAATTCTATAAATCATCGATTTATAATGCATTGTGTGATGTTGCTTCATCGCCCCCATTCCCAGATTACATTTCGATCCAAATTGTACTTGTATTGCAAAATCTCATGTATTTCTTCTTTGGCAACATAATTTTTAGATCACTCTCAAACAATTAAGAATTACTGTAACATAACGAACCATGTCATATATTAAACACATTGAGTGTACCTAGTATACATATGATTAGTTTTGCAATTGATCCACTTACAATGGAAAAAATTAAAAAATTTAAACACAGCCATGTAAAAATTCAGCACATTATTTTCTTAACCTGATTTTTTTTTTTTTTTTTTTTTTTTTTTTTAAATGTATTTGCATTATGTACTTTGAAATAAATTTAAGTACTTAATGTTTACCTTATAAAAAAATTAAAAGGCTTTAAATTTACTGACCAATGATTATCCACCAAATTCATTAATGTTTATATTTTAACTTATGAAAGGTTATTTAGACAATAAATGAAAATGTTTAAACTTACACAGGAGAACCAGTGTCTGATTCTGTTTCCAGATCTTGTGTGTAGATTTGCAGTAAGCCATTCTTTACAGATAAGTCATGTCTCAACTGTGTTAACTAAAAATTCAGTTTCATACAATTAATACCACAACTTAATTCTACATAATAAATAATATTCTCGTAAATAAAAGCTATACTGTGCTTATCACAGCAAAAGGATGCTTACCGTTTCACTTGATATAGCTAATTCCTGTTCCAGCTGATCATTTCTTAATCGGAGTTCTTTATTTTGGTCTAACAAAGATTGTCCAATACGAGCAGCTAATTCTAAATCACGTTCTTTCTGCAATTAAAATGAGAAATTTAATAATCTTTTAAAGTTAACTTGAAAAGAAAATTATGCGAATACTTTTAAATTCCAAAAATTATTACTGATAAATAAATAATGAAACAAAAATAGAATCAAAATAAGAAAATTAGATTATAAGTTAGATTCTGAATGGGAACTGAACTAAATGAAATGCGGAATCTCAAAAATTTCACACCTCCCAGCTAACTAGAATCTCATTTCAAAATCAAAGTCAACTTATTTTGGTTGTATTTACAAAATGATCTTAAAATCTTAGAGAAAATTTGTACTGCTGCCTCAACTGCATGTCTCAGTGGAATAGGGACTGTTTTAATAGCTACCAAAAAACAAGCTAGTTAAGTATTATAGAACTAGAAAATAATTAAAGAAAATAAAAAGAGAAGGGAAAAATATTGATTTAAAGAAAATAATTTTAGCTTTATTATGTCTGATTATTATTTTTTTTAATTTTAATAACTTGATTCAGGGCGCAATATGTTCAGTTATTTGAGATAGAACTAGATGTTTGCCTGCAATTATCATCAACTGACCCTGATATAAGGAAATTGCAAAACAGTACAATTACAGGTGTCTAGTATCATTACACTGTTATGTTATTTTATGGGCCTTGTATCGTTCTCACCAATAATACAAAATCTATTGCAATCCTTTGAAGAACTTGTATGGTCAAGTTTTGTAATATTGTGTGTTTACTGGTGGAAGTTGTAAATAAAAAAAGTATTATGATAAATTTCAAAGTTTAATATAATTTTCATTGCATAGAAATTGTATAATTTAGATATACATTATAATCTCAAAAATCTAGCATCATCAGTATCGAGACTAACCCAGATTTTTTAAAATTCCAGATTTCTAAAAGAATATCAAAAGTACTTCCAATATTCTTAATAAAGCCTTTAGTCAAAATTTAATTCATAACAAAGTGATAATTATGTGACAAAAAGAGAAAAATATTACAAAAGAAATTCTAATAAAAAGTGAAGTAAGTTTCTGACATTTTACAAAAAAAAAATCAGTAATTTTTTTTTTTTTTTTTTGACACTTTTTTAATCTTGTATTTTATACAAGTAAAGAATATCTATTTTGGAAATAAAGTCTTTTTTCTCTGAAGCAGATATTAATTCTCCCGTCAAATTTATGCATTTTTCCAGAAACATTTTCTTCTGCTGGCTTCTTGCCCACGTCCTCTGAGCTGCTACTACAGTTATCAGTAGTTCTATTTAGCACAACAGTGATCTCATTGTCCATAAAATTGTTCAGTGTTGCCGCATTTTTGCCAATTCTCAGCCAATCTGTCTTTTTTTTTTTTCCAACACTTAATGCATTTTCCAATTTTGCATATTCAATTAGCTCATAATCAGCAGCCTTTCCATGAGAAATGTGGAAGTCTGAAAATTCTTCCTCATCACCCATGTCGTCATTGGCAAAAATTTGTTCCGGCTATATATTGTGCGATGCATATGCCAAAGTCTTTGACGATAGTTGTTTCTATGCCCATACAACCGCCCGTATTCCATCCTTGATGTTGATTACTTTATAAAGGACTGAATTAGCATTAGCCACTGGCCACAGAATGAAAAAAAGTGGCTTTTAAAAAATTGTCTGTCAGTGGCCACCTTATGGCCATTTTCCTATGAGGAAAGAGTAAAATTTTTTTGCATTTCATCAAGGTTTCTACTTTTACTAATTGAAATATGTTTATATCAACATATTTGGACTATTTAATTCTAGATTAATACTATTTGAAATTTTAATAAAAGTTTACTGTTTAAAATTTTTTAATAAAAAAGCAGCCACTTATAAAACTGCTACTACTGGCCACTGACCACTAATGAAATTTCCCAATTTTGCCCTTTATTACTTTGATGCTGGATTTTTGAGGTCACACTGTATATTTTTTTACTTTCCGTTACTATCTAGCTCTTCTTCCTCAACATAACTTCTAAGCACATATTGTATTACATATTACACACTAGGCCTTAGGAGATCCACCACAGAAACTAACGCTAAAAAAATGCTCTGAAAGTCCAAAAGATTTGGAACCACTGCATTATTATTTTAATTTTATTTTCAATAAATTGGTAAATCAAAAGAAAAAAAATTACATGTAGATACTATTTGTTTTTGTGGAAAAATACTTGATTACATACTTGGTATTAAAAATTATTTTCCACATAGCAACAACAAACTTAGATCCAAGCTCTGTGGCATAATCCTGCATGACAATGTTGCAGTATTGCAGAGATTTCTTGCAGAAACATTTTTTAATTTGTAAAAAAAATACAATTTTTTTTTTTTTTTTTTTGAGAGAGAAGAGAATGTATGTACAACAGCACAAAAATCTTCTGCAGATGTTTCAATTCAGCATAAAGTATTGATAAGGGGTGACAACCTTCTGCATTTTGGCAGATTTTGACAAAGTGTGGAAAAAAAAAATCCAAAATTTTATTATTTTTTAAATCCACCCTTTTTTTTGTGCTTTGATATAGTTATTTTATTTGTTACTTTGAAATATACTACATGTAAATAAATGATCAATGATCCAAATTCCCTCCAAACATTTATGATCTCCCTTTGCTCCTCAGCACACTGTTTAAAGGTATTAAAACTATCTTTTTGACATTTCTGCCCTATTTATTATTTAAACTATAAATAATGAATCTTCTGAATCCCCCCTCCTCATTTTTTTTTCTCTTTTGCTGCCCTTCTCAACACACAGATTTAAAAATAGCTAAAACTCTTTAAACTTTGTTCTATTTGTTACTTTGCAGAAATGATAAGTTTGAAAAGGAGATGTAAATAATCTATTACTTTTAAATCCCCCTGAAGTATCCAAAACGGCCATCTAAACTGACGAAGAGCTAGTAAATAAAGATCAATCTTCTACATTCCCTCCCACAAGGAAAAAAAATAGTTTTTTCTTCTTTCTCCGTTTCTCAAACACAAATTTAAAACTGAGAAATACTTTAATTTTTTTTTTAATTTGACCTATTTGTAACTTGTTGAAACGATAAATAATCAATTAATTTAATCCCTCCCTCTTCAAATGTCTACTTTTCCTTCGTTGCCCCACCCCTTTCAAACAAAGTGAAAAATCTTTTTAAAAAATTCGGCCCTAGTAATCTTATTTGTTACTTTGAAACAAAAACAATTTGAATTCTTTATCCTCAGAAATTTTTTCACCTTTTTTAGGGTTCCATACATAAAAAATAAAAACGGAACCATTATAAGATCACTCCTGTATCAGAGCCCTTTTTCTCATAAACTTTGGGACATGGAAGGTTCAAACTTGGAAAAGTTATACAGCCTTTTCACCCACATATTTTCAGATTATTAACTATTCACAAATATGTTTAGGAAAAATTTAAAGGGCTAGTTAAAATTTTACTTGAAAAAAAAAATTTCTTTTTGGTCAATCATATGGGGTATTGTAGGAAAGATCTTGTAATACTGAACTCAAAAATACAGGTTTTAATTTTAGGTATTATATTTTCAGAGATATCGTCAAAAATGCACTGCAAAAATATGTCTCCCCCGTGCTCTATTTCCGAATCTACTGAAACTAAAATTATGAAAAAAATTACATTTACATGCTTTGAGGAAAACATTTCCAAAATCATTGCTTCAAACCTAAACAGAGAATAGAGTTCATTACCATTCTTTCGAACAATGTATGCAAGAATTTTAGGAGCATAATCCCTAAGGCCACTTTTATCAGTCATTTGTTAAAGTGAAGTCAACTTAGAGGTGATTGACAGGTGCAAGGGAGTCAAGGGACACATGCTGCTGTCCGACCTATCAAAAACAGATGCTCTTGAAATGCATGTGGAAGTGGGTTAACTTATGCTAAGGTATGAATCAATGTTTGTTAAACAAAAATTAAAGTGAAAGAAAGCTAGGCGTCAAATTTGACAACTAGGCATAATTTTGTGGTTGTGAAATGCAATATGTTAGTTGCATTTGACGACTTACGACCGTTAATTTCTAACCCTGGTACAGAACCCTTTAAGTGCGAGTTATACTCTCACTTGACAGATTTATTTTGTAGTCTAGCCTGTTCTTAATTTTGATTTCCAGAAGCATTGCTGCCGAAACATTTTGGCATTGAAGAAGTTTGTCCTGTGACAAATTTTTTAAAACATAGTAATTTTCTGCCACTGGGAATCCAAGCTTAATATTTGTTATGGATGCACAACAGTCAGAATGTTTTCACATTCCATTTCACAATTTAAGGAAGCTATAATAGTCCCAATTACATTTCAGAAAAGTTTTAGTGCAAACCTATAAATAAGCAAAACTATATACAAAAAAAATTGTTTCTGCCAAAAGGCAAGATAATTGGCATATCTAAATTTGCGTACAATAATACAAAATTTAAAATAAACAGATATAGATGTTTTTCAGAGTAAATTTTGCAACAAAATAAAGTTTATAAAAAAATATATATTTAAACTACCGAACGTTTGCATTTAAACACTTCTTCAGCTGCAAGAATTAATTCTTCGAAATACGTGTAATTTGCCATCTTAATTACTCTTAGCCTAAAAATTTTGAAAGGGAGGAGAAAGCATCTGAATTATTTAAATGTGCAGAAATAAATTGTTATTAAATAGAGAAAACAGAAATTATTTAAATTTATCACAGCAATATAAGATTATATATTTAACAAAAAAAAAAAAAAAAAAAAAAACAGCATGTTCATACAAGTATGGAATGAGAACCAAACAATTACTTTAAAAACTTCATTAGTAAACTATGTGAAGAAGTATAATTATTGAAATTTGTCTTATATATTTAACAAAAAAAAAAAAACAAAAAAAAAAACAGCATGTTCATACAAGTATGGAATGAGAACCAAACAATTACTTTAAAAACTTCATTAGTAAACTATGTGAAGAAGTATAATTATTGAAATTTGTCTATAAGCTAAGTAATAAGCAGAATATAATAGAAAGTGAAAAAAAGTGACACAGGGGTAAATAATTTTCTTAAACGAAGAAATAAAAGCAAGAAAATAATAAAATAGCCTTTGTACTTTTTTTATGCTCTTACTTGACTCAAGCATTTTAAAGAAAGTGTCAGGGTTATGAACATTGATTTATTAAAAAAGATTTGAATTAAACATTTCTTGGAATGAAAGTTTAGTTGAAAGACATGCAATTTCATAACATGTTATTTGCAAATTTAACAGGAATATATTTCTTTTTTTTTTCAAAATATAGATAATGCAATTACAACATGAGTAATACATAGAAAGTGGGAGAAGGAATTTTCCCATAAGAGCTTCTCATTATGAAGAATGGAACTTATGAAGTAAGACCAATGTTCTTAATTCTTTAAAGAAGCATCAGAAAATATCACAATGAGCTTGAAGAAACAATTGGAAATGACATCTTGATTATCAAACTTACTAGGCAAATAACAGTAATAAGCAGAGACTGCACTAAGAAATTAAGACAATTATCCAACACACTAGCTATATTTGAAAATCACCACTATTCAAAAGAGTTAACCAAAAACATTGATCTCTCATTATTCTGGAAGTCGAAATTATGGATAGGTTGCAAATGGGACTTCACCACCAGAATCAGTTTTATAAATCTATTTCATGGAGTACATTTGATTAATTCAAAATTTTTTCTTTTGGTTTACTTCAAAAATAGTTTAAGAAATTGTAGTGACATTTGTACCTTCTTCTAAAATGAGCAGTACCAAATACTTCGATAAAACTGAATTTTTAATCATCATTTCTCAGGTTTATTTGTATTTGGCAAAGTGGCGAATGCTTAGCATGGCCCTGCATAAGCGGTAACATTTCTGATTTTTATTTGGCAAAATGTAAAGCGTCAATAAGCCCTATACATTTTTACAACTAAATTATATAGGTTTTAATATACAGAGTATAATGTTATAGGGCAAACTATTACTCCAAAGGATAATAGATCAATACATATTTTTTTTTTTTTTTTTTTTTTTTTTTTTTTTTTTGTGGGGAGAGGGTTGAGAATTCTTCAATTCAGAGATTAACAAACTATAGAGTACTGAGATAAATAAGCTCATAAAACCATGCTGGTGCTTTAATTTTCTTTTACATACACATTCATACTTTATTCCATAAAACTCAAATGAAAAATCTATATTTCTCCCTTCCATTTGTATGTTTTGTGCTACATCAACATCCCAGAAGAAGAAAAAGGTACCTGTTTTACTTATGTCCCAAAACATCATACATGCATCTACCAATGGGCATTAGAATACTAGTAACTTAAAATTGCTGCACTTCAACAGAATGGAATGAAACAAATTATACTACTATGAATTTTTGATGATGCATTTCACTTAAACCATTGTTGTATTGGTTTGCAATGGGTGGTTTTAAACATGGTTAAAAAAGTTTTAACCATCATGCATTTTGCTAAATGATAAATTTAGTGTATTTAGTATTTGGAAGAGTTTGTCGCAATAACATTTAACAATATTTAATACCACATTTGACAATGTTTACAAGTATTTTACTTAGTATTGTACTTTAATTTTCATTTTTTGCACAAAATTTTTTTAAAGATAAGGCACTATCATAAGTATTGAAATATTTTTAATAATAATTTAATTACATATCTACTAAAGAGGATTTCATAGCTTATTCTGGGTGAGATCAAATTTGGAAAATAATCTTTTTACTGATGAAGAGTTAGCACAACTATTCATCGGATGCATTATGAGTTTCTGTATGAAATATTATTACATAAAGACAAAAAAATTTACCTATATTTAATAATTATTAATATTAAGTATATATATAATATATACTTTAATATTCAGAAAAATATATAGTTTGGGCAATTTATGTAAGCTAAAGTTATTTAATAAGAGTTTTGACCACTTTTAAGTGGTTAAAGCCAATTTTGACCAGTTTTACAAGGAGAGGGCCAAGCTTGATAATCACAGATTTTGATTATTTTTATATATGTTGTAGGGTAGAAGCCCCTTAGTCTCAGGTGCAGCAGGTGTTATACAATGCCCCTTAGTTCAAGAAATAGGGGGTCTAATATTATAACACAAATTAAATACTCACTTTGTAATGAAATTACTATGTTGGTCGTAGCTCAGTTGTTATTGCATCTGCTCGTTGATCCGTGGGCTCGGGTTAGAGACTGGAATGCCCTACATTTGTTTCTCTTTTTTTTTTTTTTTTTTTTATAAATATACTTGCAATTATAATTTAATAATCTCACAATTAAAAAAATTAATACCATACATTAATTATAATGTTAACAGATTTAAATTTTAATTTAGCATATTTGATTTTTTAAACCATTATTAAACTTTTCTCATCATTTAAAGAGATTTAAGAAAAAAAAATTGGATTGTTGACTAATAAAAATTCCAAAATCGTTACAAAATCATACCTTATTTTATTAATAACAACATATAAATTATAATCTTTAATGTGTTGAAATTTAATTTAAAAAATGTGTTGCAATTTAATTCGTATGCTAATTTTTAATATAATTATGCTTCTTACTTTAAAAACAGAGTTAAATTGACACAATTATTCAATATCTTTGCATCGATAAAGCATACATGAAATTATTTTTAAAAGATTTTTTTAAAAATTAACCGTTTAATGGTGTTTTATACATTGATTTAGTTACAAATTTAAAAAAAAATAAGTTAACATTACAATTAATGTACAATATTATAATCTTTTATTGTGATTATTAAATTTTAATTAGAAGTATATTTATAAAACAAAAAATAAGAAAAACAAACCTAGCATGTTCTGGTCTCGAAGCCGGGCCCGCGAATTAGTGAGCAGATGCCATACTGAGCTACAACCCACGTAATAATTTAGTTACAAAGTAAGTATTTAAGTTGTGTTATAATATTAGACTACCTATTTCTTGAGAACTAACAGCGTTGTATAAAATCCATTGAATCTGAGACTAAAGGCTTCTACCCTACAACATATATGAAAAATAATCAAAATCCGATTACCAAGCTTGGCTCTTTCCTTGTTAGACAGTTAAAAGCAGTTTTGATCAATGTCCTGGTTAAAATTAGTTTTGACTGGTCAAAATGAAACAGCTCTTTCTTACAACTATTGCCTGTTATGTTTCTAAAATCATAAAAAGGAAAATATAAGACATTCAAAGAATGTGGATAAACACAATAAATGCAATCAACATACTTCTTCCAATAATCTTGTTACTGCATCAATATCATTGTATGTTTTTGTCATCTGGCTGAGGCGATCAGCGCATAACACTAGACAAAAAAAGAAAAAATTGTTTCAAATACATTTTTTTTCTTTTTTAAAAGATCCATAATAAATTTTATTAATATCCATCATGCAGTTGTAAAATGTTATTCAATTTTAAATACATATACAGGGTGATTATAATTAAAGTTGCACTTTCAAAAGGCTGTAAAAAAAGAACCACTGGTCAAAATGATCATTATTTCATCTAAGTATACATAAAGCAATGGGAATTTGTTTTGTGAATAAAAAGTTCAAAAGTTGACCGATAGATGGTGCTGGACTCGTCATTGCAGGTCCAATTGCAAACTTAGGAGGTGAATTGAAAACACGCATAATGCAACACATTCACAATATCACCCCTGAAACACTGCGATCTGTTGTGGAACATGCTGTTTTGCGCTTTCAGTTCGTAGGAGAAAATGGTGAACAGCATATTGAACATTTCTTAAACAAGTCATAGCCAACTTCCTTTTCTTGATGGTTTCATCAGTTTTTGCTTTTTCTATGGCTTTTGGGCCTAGGGACAATTAAAATCAAATTTTTTCCTATCCGCTGTGGCACTACCTTGTCATGGTGGATAGGCTTTGTACAAAGAGTGTCAAACAGTGAACAAAGAGTGTTTGAACAACAGCATGTCACGTCTTTTAATTAGCATCTTGTGACGAGTAAAGTGCCATCTATCAGTCAACTTTTGAGCTTTTTTTTTCATTCGCAAAACAAATTCCCATTGCTTCACGTATACTCAGATGAAATATCAGGTCATTCTGTCCAGTGGTTCTTTTCAACCATAACAAATCAGTGTTACAATCATAAAACATTTTGAAAGAATGAAAAATAAACAAAAGAAGCATTTCAATTTTCATTATTATAATTATTTATGTAAATCGCTATTGAAAGCCTCCACCTACAGCAGCCAACGATATGTGTGCAGTATATGTCAATCTTCTAATAGATTTTTTTTAATTCACATTTTCTTATTAACCCCTTCACTCCCAGGGAGAATAAAAGTAAAGGCTCCACTATACCCATGGCAAGCTATCGTGGAGCGTCACACTGCTTTTTGTTATTAAGCTTCATTTTAAATGAAAATTCATATAAAATAAACCATTATAATAAATGCTAGTTTATATATATATATATATATATATATATATATATATATATATATATATATATATATATATATAGGGTTGGCAAGAAAGTAATTTCGGTTTTGTAGTATTGAAGAAAACTCATTTTTTTTAAGACAAAGAATAAACTTTAATCAATTATATATTTTCCCTTTTGTTCAAGGACCTTCTGCCATCTTTCTTCCAGCTGCATGATTCCGCGTTCATAGAACTTCTGGTCCTTATCAGACAAAAACTGAACCAAGAACTGTTTTAGGTCATCGTCATTTGTGAAATTTTTACCATTCAAAGAATTCTGCAAACTTTGAAATAAATGGTAATCAGATGGTGCCAGGTCAGGGCTGTAGGGGGGATGCAACATCACTTCCCAACCAAGCTCTAATAATTTCCCACGAGTTACCAAAGATGTGTGAGGACGGGCATTATCATGGTGGTGGTGGAAGACGATTCCTTTACGATTTGCCAATGCCGGCCACTTTTCTTTTATTGCTTCATCCAGTTTTATTAGTTGCTGACAGTAAATATCTGAATTAATTGTTTGGTTTCTTGGGAGAAGCTCGAAATACACAACACCTTTGTAATCCCACCAAATAGGCAGCATGATCTTTTTTTGATGCAATTCAGCTTTCGATGTGGTTTGTGCTGGTTCATCATGCTTGGACCATGATCGTTTTCGAATTATGTTACTGTAGGTGACTCATTTTTCATCACCAGTGATGATTCTTTTCAAGAAAGGATAGTTTTTATTGCGTTTAAGATGCATATCACAAATATTGATTTGTTGTGTTAAGTGAATATCTTTCAATTCATGCAGAACCCAAATATCGAGCTTCTTAACGAGTCCAAGACCTTTTAAGTAATTTTCAATAGTTGTGTGATACTTTTAACCTCTCTGCAATCCCTCGAACAGTTACATGACGATCCTTTTGAATAATGACACTGATTTGGTCATCAGAAACTTTAGTCAGTCGACCAGAACGTTGGTCATCTTTCAGTGAAAAATCGCCAGAACAAAATTTTTTAAACCAATTCTGACACATGCGCTTTGTAATGCAGTCAAAACCATAAACTTCACATATCTCTTTATGAGCCTCTGCAGCTTTTTTTCCTTTCCGGAAATAAAAAAGTAAAATATGCCGAAAATGTTTGTTTTTGCACTCCATGTTAAAATTGACCCTCAACAAATAGTTGCAAACTAAATCACACTGCAATGGCTTAAAAAGCAAACCTCAAGGTCACTGCTATCAAATGGCAAAATGCCAAAAACATTTCTAGCAGAATTCATTCAAAAAAATTTACATAAATCTCTGAATGCATGAAAACCGAAATTACTTTCTTGCCAACCCAATATATGTTTTTTAAATTACATTATTTTCAATATAAACATTCCAAAGATTTCAAGTTCTTTTGATTAATTTAATAAAATAATCAGATGATTGGCATTGATTAAAAAAAAAGTGGAAGTTCAAAACTAACTTGCGATTTTTCTCGATTGACTTACATTTTTTTTTTTTTTTTACATTTATATGATTGACAAGTCAGGCTGACTCATAAAATTTTAAGTGAAATAGAAACCATGCCAGATGGAGTAAAAACAGAAAGGTGTGTATACAATTGACTGACTTATCAAAAATATATATATGAAATATTTTTAATTCAAGAATCAATACATCCCCACAAGCATGTTATAAAACAAGCAGAAATTATGAAAATTGATAAACTCACATTAGCACACAGTAGAACAAAAAAAATAAAAATAATAAACACAGTAAAACAAGTCAAAGATGATAAATATAAAAAGGTTAATCATTACCAAAATATTTAAGTGTTTCTTCAACTACTTCAGGGCTTAGAGGTATATTTGTATCAGGACTTAATGCAGGAGTTTGGATATACCAATCTTCGTTTTCGTAGCCTGAAAAGGGGTTACTTCAAAATCAGTCACAGCAAACAGTCATTGCATCAATAGAAACTAAGCATTACATATGATGTTATTTCATACAAATTGCAACCACAGTTAGTTGCCATACACATTTATAAGTATTGGAATATTTAAAAACAAACTATGCTAGACAATTTTCACAATGAGGGGGGTGGGGGAGGGGAGAACGGCTGACAATAGGATCTATAAAAATGGGCTGAAAGCTAGTCTAAAAACAAAACTTGTTTACTTTCCCATCCACTATAAAAAATAATCTGTCTCCAAACAGTGTGAGTTATCACCAATAACGGATAAGTGAAATGTCAAAACTTACTCAAAAGATGTTTCCTTGGTTTTGTGTAACTTGGAATAATTTTCAGCAAGCCAATTTTTTTACAGTTTCAGATAGATGAATGTACATCAAACTTAATCTGCCACCAAACAATAACAATATGCAACAAGTAACAAATACAACAATGTTCTTATTACCATTTATGGGGTTGATCAGTCAGATCTCAAGTTCCACTTGCTAATGTTAAACCTATGAGAGTAGAAAGCATTATTTTTAAAATATCTCATAAGGAAATTTATATTTTTGACTTCTTTTTCTGTGTACTCTTCTTAACCCTCTGAGCGTCTGAGGGCTTTCCTGCATTTTCATAAAAACATTTGTAAAACTTAAAATAATTTAAAATTTCTTTCCCTGTTTGTTTCTAAAATACACTTCATACCTCTATATCTTAAAATACAATTTTGTTAAAAAAAAACTTTTGTCTAGAGCCGATTTAAGTTGTTTTTGAGAAATGGAAAAATACGGGCAAAACGCTTAGAGTGTTAAAGGATGTCTCTTTTATTATTACTTTTTTTGTTTTAGTTGCCAAAATATTTCTAAAACATATTCTTAATTTTATCTGAAGTGTTAAAATCTTACTCCCAGCTCGTATGGTTTTAACACATAAAACATTAAATTAAGCATATAATTTTATGAAGCATATAATTTCCTGAAGGGATATTTTAAAAATTCAAATGCATTCCAGTTTCATAGGTTTAGCATCAGCAAGTAAATTTGAGATCAGACTAACTAACCCCTTTAACAAGTGTTAATTCTTTTGATCAGCCGTAAATAAACCTTAGTGCGGTTACAAATGCAATTTTGAATTCTGACAAACCATGTTCCTTTTTAACAGATTAGCCTGTCAAAAATTTTCACATTGCATTGCAATTGTTTATATAATTCCAGACATTTCCTCATATTGAGCCATTAAAGAACAATATCATAATCTTGCAATTAATTATTTCACAAACATCCTGTCCTGCAGATAGCAGGTCCTAAATCTTTGTTCATTCTTTCCAAAGTGCAAAAATAAAACAGAAATAGCAGTTAACATATCCTTCAATATGAAAGTTTAACTGGCTTATCTAAAAAGTAAAAATGAAATGTGTACATCATATGTGACATTCAGAAACACATTTGACAACAAACATGTCACGTTTATGCATTATTCACACAGCATTTAGATTCAATCACATTGTTCAGTGACAGATTTCATTTACCTAGATGGCTGACAGGAATGTAAACAAGTAACTTAAAAACTCTTAGGGTTCAATATGCATCCTAAATTAAGGATACTGATCCAAAACTAAAGTTCATGCAAGGCAATAGTAGGACACAGGCATGGTGTTACATGCCCAAGTTAGTAGCACACAAGAAACAATGAGGAACAAAATTATTAATTCATGTGAAGTGAATGCAATGTTGTCACACTTTTTTTAATGGCAATGGAATTTATTGATACCAGAAAAAAAAATGCTCTTGACAAGCTGTCACGGTACTTCTCTATTATCTTGTTGACCACTTTTCATAACAAAAAACTATCGCCAAACTGTAATATTAAACACCAAAAATACAGTCCCATTTACTTTATGTCAGAAGCATTATACGTGTTTGCTATGTCATCAAGTGGTTTTTAATTCGACATATGCGTGTATTTTTCTATGTTTTACTGATTTATTAGTTATTTCCTTAATTAAAATAACAATTGTGTCCTTAAATTCTTATATTTTATTTATTTATTTTGATATTCCAATGCCAACGTTCTCCCGTTTATTTGGCTTTACAGTTTGGGATAGTTTTTTGTAATGAAAAGTGGTCAACGGGATAAGTACCGCTGTCACCTATAAATAGAAATTTTAATAACCCTGTCCATTTCTCCTTAGTTTTGTGTATTTAATGTTACTGAAAATGTTCCTTTATGTTATGTTGTACAAATGTTTATTGCTATATCATATGATAAGACTTAAAAATTACGTGCTTAATTTTTTTTTTTTTTTTTTTAAATATAAAAAAAATTTAGTAAGTTAATTTTCAAATAAATTTTATTCAAACATATATTTATTTTATTTGATAGAATAAAATTTGGAATTAAACAATATATAGAAGCAAAGATACTTGCAAAGTAAAAGTGATAGCATATGTTATGACATCTAGTACAGTATGTTCTAATGTACAATATGTTCCCTCAAATTTGTCACCCTAAAATACCGAAAATGCCTAAAATCTGCACATCTTTACAGATGTAAACAGTGAAACTTACAGTTAAGATGTAGGGGGAAAATTCACAATTTTTCCATTTTTTTTATCATTCTATGCAAATTTCAATATGTAATTCTGGTTAATATGACTGCTTGTGTATTAATTGTGAGTGATGTTCATGAGGTATTCACAAGGTATATTTTACTTACGAGTCCCACTCATGATCAGGGATAGGGAATTTTCAGAAAATCTTACCAGTCAAGTATTTATTTTACCAGATAGCATGATGCAACATACAGCAGAAAATTGTTATAACAAAATGTACACAGCTTCAAAAATAGTTAATTACTATTACAAAAATGCATTTTCATAATTTTTCCCCCCCTATAAAATTAAAAAATATATACAGCAGAGGAAAGTTTAATATAAGATAGAATTTAGAACCATGTTTACAAAGCTGGGTAATTTAATTTGGAAAGTTGCAAAACTAGTAAAAAAAAAGTTTTTGGCATATCTTCTATAGCCTGCAGTTTTTCAGAGACTATCAAAAAATTCACTCACCAGTGATGAGTAAGATGATGTATTAAGATGTTTCTGTTTTCACAAAAATCCTCCCCATTTCCATCCCCTTGGTCCGATTCTGCCCATTAAAGAACTTGACAGATTTTCTGCCTCTTGTTTTGAAGAGATTTGTGCAGAATTACAGACATTGTGTCCAAAAATAAGTGATATAGATAGATAAATATAAAGTTTTAAACTGGAGGGTGGTTTTGTGTTCTAGGAGTCATGATCAGCATAGATCAGCAAAACTTTTCCAGAAATTCCAACATAGGGGAGAATGTAATAGGTAGTATTTCTTACGAAATCTACCTAAAAGAGGAGGAGGGAGGTTAGTGTGTGCAGCAATCAGGGGAGAGATGTATAGCTAAGTAAGGGAGTCTATTAAACAACTTTAAAAAGTTAATACACTAATAATACTACTCACCACCAAACTGAGTTAACGTATCTGCCCGAAGCTTATAATGTGGAATGTGTTCTTCAATTAAACTAACTAATTCAACTTCAGCAGTATCTTCTCTACAACAAATATCTAATAAAAGAAATAGAAAAATCAGAAACAAAACACAATACTTCTTTGTTTACAAAATGATCAAAGATCATGCACATAAAGACAGACCAAATACAATTATAAAACAGTCTTTCTAATTAAAAAAAAAAAAGAATATATAATGGTAACCTGGTAACAAGTCTAAATAGAGATGACAATCTTAAGTTTAATGAATCTATACAACTTAATTGAAATAAAGATTGCTTTATTAAAAACAGAACATTTGCAAAAGTAAGACTTAAATGGGTCATTTTTTCAGTTTTGTAGCTCAATTTTTCCTCCAAAATTAGTATTTTTGTACATAACCCTATTCATCTCAATAAAATTACATTTTTTAATATCTATTTTATTGAAGACAAGGTATAGAGAAAATTCTGAAACAAAAATAATATTGCATAGCCAGCATAAAGTTAATTTCATTTGGCTCTTCTTTTTTCTCATGTTAGTGGCACTATAGAAATTCAAGTTAAGTATGATTAGAAGAATATTCACAGAAATCGATGGATATAGACCAGAAATATATAAATCTGACAGCATTAAAAGAAAGCGGGAATCTTGAAATGAGATTTCAGCGTGTATACCTTTGTTCTTTGACTACAGTGCCATTTTGGTGTCGAAACCATGAAGACATTTTATTGTATAACTTTTGTACATACAGTGACCTCTCACTTATACGCGATACACGGTAATTATTTTTCAGCACCAGTTTCTTTTTAAAGTAATTTTCTTCTTATTCAATCGCAGAATTTATAAATCGAATTTTACTGTTTTAAAATAGTGGTACAAAAAAGTAATTACTGAACATCGCATATAAGTGAGAGGTCACTGCAAATGTCACAATATGAGTTACACATTTGTCTCAGACAAATTTAGGTGCAAATGCCAAATTAGAGTCATTAATATATATATATACATATGTAATGTAGTGGACGTCATTACCTTTTCTTTACTTCATCATTCGATTAGAATGTAGTGTCGTAGCTGGTAGTCAATAATGCAAACATGCAGATAAGTTCAATGGGGAGGGGGCCTGACTTTATTAATATTTAGGTTACACAGTAAGTATAGTCCTTTTATAAAGATAGGCCCTTTTACCGAGAGAGTCTAAGATCTTAGTGCTACATTATTCTCGAATATGTGACAATGAATTTCATGATGTCTTAACAAGTCATCTATCAGAAGACATAGGATTTTTGCTTTTCCTTTCATATATATATATACCTTAAAAAATCCCTTATTCATAAAAAAGGTGTCTTGGAAAGAAAAAAAGGTACCTCTCCATTATCGCTAAACTGTAACGCCAAATAAACAAACGGAAGAATGTTGCCATTGGAATCTCAAACAAAATAAATACAAGAAATTTGTAAATGCCCCACTCACCTGTGTCAACTTAGTAAGCTTAAACAATAAAATTTACAATATATTAATGAAACAGGACAAAAAATCTAGGATATTTATTTATTTATATTATTTTTCTTAATTATACCTCTCTCGACTTGTGAATAAATGTTTGTGACGTCAGTTGAAACTGATCTATTGTACGTAACTATACATCACAACATTTTTTCAATGATTTTTCTCTTTTTAATATCATGACACCACCGTTTAAGGACAATTGTTATTTTAATTAATGAAATAGCTAATAAATCAGTAAAACATAATGAAAAATACAAGTAAATGTCGAATTAATAACCACTTGATGTCATAGCAAAATACGCGTAACACTTCTGACGTCAAGTGAATGTTTGTCCTTGTGATGCATGTTTGGCTTTAAATCCTATAGTTTGGCGATAATTTTTTGTTATGAAAAGTGATAGACAGGATAATGGAGAAGTACAAGAAAAATTATAAGTGATTTATAACTGAATTATTACACTTGTCAATGAGAAATAAGGAAATTTATCACCATTGTCACAAAACTGCGACAGTGTCTTAAATGGGAAAAATACTCTTTTTTATCAGCCCTTAGATCATAGGTTCCCAACGGGGGCGGTACCGCCCCTCAGTGGGCGCTGGAGTCTTTCAGGAGGAGCGGTAGCGGGGCCAAAGGTAAATGGGGGGGCGTTAAGACTCTTAAGGGGGGCGGCCGTGGCATAACTTTTACCTATTTAGGAAATTAACATAATAAAACTACCTGACCCCCTGGCGTTGTCTGGACCCGTGGCAAAAACCTTAAATATACCTTTAAATGAAAATCTATACAAATTAACTAGAGACCTGGGGTTTCCAAATATATTTGTTTTACGAATGTCCAAAAATTGCTGTGAACACGAATAAACGCAAAATCACGCGGGGGACAAAATTTTATTATAGCGGGCTAAAACATTGTAACCGTAATTCTTTCATGAATGTCAAAAAATCTCTGTGTAACGCGAAAAATCGCTAAATATTCAAAAATCGTGGAGTGTAAAATTTGCTATATTAGGCTGGCTAAAAGTTTGTAATTGAATTCCTTTTTTTATTAACCTGTCTTCTGAAAATTGACAAAAAGATGTCAGAGGTTTCCCAAACGAAGCTGGGATTTGAACCTGCGCAAGAAATTCGTTTATTATGAGAAATAGTGATAGAAGTCATTATAGCCATTATTTTCATAACTATCTATAAACCTGTAAAAGAAGT
This sequence comes from Maratus michaelseni, assembly GCA_963931845.1. Lineage (NCBI taxonomy): Eukaryota > Metazoa > Arthropoda > Arachnida > Araneae > Salticidae > Maratus > Maratus michaelseni. Next base: position 409,247,765 of record OZ007591.1, on the reverse strand, counting down.
TAATTTATTTAAAATTAAATCGTGACAAATTTTTTATTTCAAAATGTCTGAATCAAAGAAGAAATACAGGCAGTATAGTATTGAGTATTTGAAATATGGATTTACACATTCTCTTACAAATCAATCATTACCTATGTGTTTAATTTACGAAAAAGTTTTTTCAAATGAAGCCATGAAGCCTTCTAGGCTACAAGAGCATTTGAATAAAAAAATGTTGATGAAAAGGACAAAGCTATATCCTATTTTCAAGAAGTGGAACAAAAATATTTAAAACAGTGAACTGTTATCAAATCTTTTTGAGTCGTTTTCTAAACAAGAAAATGATGGCCTATAAGCCTCATATAATATTTCATTGTTCATCGCAAAAGCGGAAAAACCACACACAATTGGCAAGGAATTAATCTTGCCGTCAGTCAAAGAGGTAATAAAAATTGTTTTTCATTATAAGATACCGTCAGATATCATCAGAAAAAAAATTCCTCTGAGTAATTTTTCGGTGCAAAGATATGAATAGATGAAATGGCTAAAGACATTGAAATATCATACATGCTATTACTTAAATACTTGCAATTTTTCCATTCAACTGGATAAATCAACTATCAAATAATGAAGTAATACTCTTATCATACGTTCGATTCATAAAAGAAAAAAATTGTCAAGAGTTATAATTTGCTAAAAGTTTGGAAACTGATATAAAGGGATAATCTATATTTAATACAATGAGCAAGGTTTTTCAAGAGAAAAACATTCCAATTCGTAATATTTTGTCATCTGCTACTGATGGTGTTCTAGCAATGACGGGGCTTCACAAGGATTCCATAGGGCATTTGAAATAAGCAGTATCAGACTTACATTGTGTTACTCATCGTCAGTATTTGGTTGCAAAAAATATTAATTGACGCTTGCATACATCGCTTCATTACGTTATTAGAGCAGTCAATAAGATTGGAAGAAATTCATTGCTTAACAGATTATTTGGCTAGCTTTGTAGTGAAAATGATGAAGATTACATTCATTTGCTGCTGCACTCAAAATTTCGTTGACTCCCAAAAGGTATGTCTGAATCATTTTGCAATCTACTTGACTCATTACTGTATTTCCTTGAAAACAGCGACGAAAAACTGTGCAAAAACCTGATTACATCCAAAAGTGAGATCACTTATTTGGCAGACCTGTTTAGAATATTTAATGAAGTCAATTTACAATTGTAAGGTGATGTGTTGAACTTAATTAAAAGGAAAAGGTCATAGCTGCTTTTGTAAGAAAACTTCTGTTCAAACGAAATCTAGGTAGAGGTGAATACAGTCACTTGCCTACATTATTAGCAGTCTCTGCAAAACAGGAAGATTTACTTACTGGAAGATTTTCTGCCAAGACTTGGACGTTCTTCATGCTGATTTTACGGAACAATTCCAGGATATTTTAAACATGAATGTACCGACTTGGGTTTTAGATTCTTTTGCAAATACAGATATTTGGTATTCTTAACTGTTATGGAAGAGGGGGGCGTTGGAATTGTTTTTCTGGTAAAGGGGGCGGTGGGCCAGAAAAGGTTGGGAACCTATGCCTTAAATGTTTTAATTGCTTTATTTTCAGTAGGAAATTAAAATTAGTTCAGTGCATTTAAATCTACTATATTTTATCTATACGACAAACAATATCCTACATGAAATTAAAAATTTCTTTATATGCTACATTTTGTAAATATAGCAATTACTCATTTTACAATAAATTTATAAGATTTAAATTTCATTTAATACAAATTTATGTTAAGACAATTTTTAACACAAAAATATAATGCATCAATAACATCAAATATAATGTAAAAAATGAGAAAATATACATACATAATAAAATCTGCTAAAGTTAAAACAATCTCATGGAACCACAAATTTTTTTATTTTTGCAGTACATTATCTATTACAATTATATTCTTTTCAAGGGAATAATCATAAAACTTTCCACCTAACCCCCTGACCGCCAAGCAAAAGAGCAAATTTATAATGTTGTTTTCTCTGTAATTATTTTCAAATGTAAAAAAAAATGGAATTTTCAAATTTTATAAAAAAGACTTAATTACGTATATGATAAGTCTTGAGAGTATCAATCATTACACAATATTTTAGAACTGCATTATATTTGTAGAAATATATTAATTTAAACAATGATATTATTGCAGTGAAACCTACAGCATAGTGAACAGATATATCGGTTTGCAGCGGTGAGAAGGTTAAGGCAGACTAATTATACAGATTGTTTTCACCAACTTTTAATGTAAATAATTTATTGAAAATGCTCAATACTTTATCATTCAGTCCTTTTTCATTTGAATATTAACATCTACAAGTTGCTAAAGAAATCATAAAAATATTATATTGGAATCCTAATATATTGCTAGAAATTTATATTAACAAATGAGACAACAATTGTACCAGTAAAAGAATTTTGTTAAATTGAAATATGCTCACCAGCTTATAATATGCTTACCCTTAAAAAGAAAGAAAAATCACTGTAGTAACCTAGTGCCCCTTCAAGGAGTATTTTTATAAATATCTCAAAAATGCAGCTCATAAATTAACTCTATTATTACTATTGACAATGCTAATAAAGTCACTATGATTCAGTTTATTGTCTCACAAGTATAGCAGATTATACGATTACGTGTGTATGTAGATTGTTTAATTTAGCTCAATTCCTCTTGCTCTCAATTCTTTTCAGATCTTCTTACCCATAAAAAAAGAACTACAACAAGGGTCAATCTAAGGTCATTTGAACACTGGTGTAGTGTCTGCCTTTGCACATCTCACAGCCATAAAGAGAAAAAAGCATTCGACAGGCATAGAGAAGGGAATGATTTGTGTGTGTGTGTGGGGAGGGGGCGGAGGAACAAATTTTGAAGGGGCAAAAATTAAATTAAATACTTTTTGTAATAAAATGCAGCTGTAATTACTCTTTTCATCTGTCTTTACCTTACGTATAGATCCTTAGGCATTGTTTTGAATATAAATGTATATAAATAAATCATTATCAGTGGCTGCTTGGCTGCATTTATATGCAAATTAAAAAGAAATGCAGTCAAAACTCGTACACCTTTGGACTATAAAATTTATCTGCTATTCAGAGATAAAAACATACAAAAATTTGTATTTGTTGGGGGTTGAAAAGTTTTCGGTAAATAGGTGACCGCTATTCAGTAATGTTCATTATGGAGGTTTAACAGTACTGTGTAGATAGAATGTACAATACAATAAAAAGTTTCTTTCAAATTGTAGAAATAGCAGATGAGAATATTTTCCTCCCCTTTAAATTTCACAATTAGTTTTAATCACAATTTAAACAAAAAAATGCAACTGAATTTATTATTTTAACAACTGAATTGTATATTACAAAAAATGGTGTTAACACGTTGACGAACACTTCTGGCTATAGCCGTCAAAGGGTCAAAGCAAAGTTCACTATGTGGCATGACGGCTATAGCAGCACAAATGTGCATTTACCGGCATACAAGTGGAAGCCCAGTGTCAATTTTCGAACTTCACTTGTTCCTACTGTCCATCAATGTGTTAAATTAAGCAAGAAAAACTTCTGTGGAAACTTTGAGACAGACTAAATTTTTAATAGTAAAAATCAATTATTTTATGTATTCATTTATTTTGAAAATATTCATGTATATACAGTGAAATTTTTTTAGTGTACATAAGCCTAAAAAATGTTTATTTTGTATTTCCTAAGAAAAACAAATTCCAAGAAACGCTTTTGTAAAAAAGTTTTTTTTTTTCCAAAATTTCCAGAAAAACACCAGTTTATCTACCACTTTAAATTTCCAGAAATTCCACATCTCTAGACAGGCCTCTTTTACACAATCTCTTTACCAACAGGCATTGACATTTTCCTTCACCTGTACAGCCGTGTGCAGGGAACCTTGCACATCCCCGCCATTCCATATCATTGTCACAGAAACATCATTAAGATACATTTCTCCAGCATAATAGACAATATAGTTAACACTTCAATATTTCTAGCTTCTTTCATTTTGTCCCTCTGAAAAATTTTATGACTGAATTGAATATAAGAATACTTCTAAGATAGTTTACATATTAGATGGATGTACTCAAATTGTGATACTTTTTCAAATGTGTTAGATTAGGAAAGGTACAGCTAAAATAAAATACGAAATCTTGTTGTACAAAGTAATCTGATATTTTAGACCAGGACATGAAATTTAAAGTCCAAAGGCAAAGGCTTAGACTTTAAAATTTGCCATAAAGGCCTGTAGACATTGCCAGATTAAAAAGTACTTGTCGCCACAATTTTATACCAGTTTAAAATGCTTCACTTGACATCTACAGATATGTCAATCTTTTTGCTATTTATTTTTGGGAGTTTGCTTGTCTGTAATACTTATTATAGATTTACATAAAGCAGAAAAACCATTTGTTGCTGCCAGCTCCATCTGTTTTACTCCACAGTAACTCATGAATTAAACTGAAACTTTTCCTTCGTTAATTGAACTGAAGTGAACTTAAAAACTTTAGAATGCTTTGTTTTCTCTTGAAGAACAAAAACAGATAAATGTAGCGGTGGCGTTTTAGTTTTGAAGAAAGTGAAAAATGTTAAAAGAGTGAATATTCGAAATGATATCTGTTTTTTAATGTAAATTTAAGTTCACACGTGTAGCTATTTTGCTGTATTTTTAGTCAAGATATGTAAATAAAATATGAAAGTTATCTTCAGTCTTCAATGCATCTATCCTCATTCCAATGAGGTCATCATTTATATTTTTAATTTAACATTTCCACATTTTTGTTATCCCAACCATTATCTATATTAATAAAAATATTCAATTTGTATCGGACTTTATAAAATGTTTTCAAACTTTCAATCAAATCATTGATACAATAATGACTAACATAAAAACAATACATTGCCAAAAAATGTACAGGTCAACTTAATTATGGAAAGTCAAAGAAATATAGCATTAAATTTAAATTATTTCATTTTGTATTAGAAACATTTTTGTTCAAATATATTTAATGATATAATCTCATATATTTAGGTAATCCGAGTAAATTATGGTATCCAGAGGTGGAAAAAAGCTCTCTTCCGTGGAGAAACAGAAGTTATGATGGACAATGAACTTCTGTGCAAAATCAGAGCAAAACTGATATATTAGATATTTGATTTTAATTAAAAACATAAAGGGATGTTTTAGTCCCAAGAGCTTGCCCCTATACAGGCAAGGTCCTGAAAATACTTTAATATTGCATTTTCAATGACAGTCAACAAATATGCTAAATCTGTTAAATATGATTTCACTCAAGAACTTTAAAAGAATGTTTTTGTCCCTGGTGAGTACAGCCATAAAACTACATAAATACTGCACTGTAAACAACAATGTGTACAAAATTTGACCCAAAAAAAGCTATGTGAATTCAAATAAAAAAATGTAAAAGAATAGTTTTGTCTTTGGACCCTGCCCCTGATGAAGTATTGCCATGACGATATAAAAATATTACATTGTTATCACATCACAATGAATTTGTGTGGAACATTTGAGCAAAACTGGTTGGTTACATATGTGATTTCAATGAAAAATATAAAAGGATGTTTTTACCCCTGGACCCCTCCCCCAAATGAAGTACAGCTATGAGAAGAGAATACATCTACACTTTGTTGCCCTGTCAGCAACAAAGAACTTATATGCAATATTTGAGGAAAATCTTTCAGAACTTAATCAAAAATCAGTTTCAAGATTTGATCCAGACATTCAGACAAAGTTAAATAAAAAAAAAGTATAAAAATGCAAATCTAGATTTTTCTGTGGACCACAAGTGGTCCATGGATCACCCACCAATTGATGACCTCTGCTCTAGACGATAGTGAATACAACTAGAATTGAGCTTTTTTCAACAGTACAAAATACTTTTTAAAGGCACTTCCATTGTAGGTTGACAAAAATAATGAAAATTATAATAAAATTCATAGGATTTAGACAATTTAACCAACAAATGAGATCAGCCTTCTTTGGTTCAGTTAGGTTAACCTCACTATAACATTAACAGAAACAGTAAGGTTCAGTATCCATTATGCTTATAGCCCTTCCTTCCTCTCTCTCTATATATATATTCCATACATGCATACAGAGTCGCGGCACCCCTGCAACAGACACTGTCAATTAGAGTAGACACGGGCAGGCAGGCTTTACCAGCACTGTCAGTTATTATTGATGCACCGATAGTTTGTAACAAGCTTTTTTGCACCAGGCACTAAATGGAGTTGCTGCTGTGCTGCATGCATATTCTGCACATGAAAGCAGTCTCCGAAAGAGTGCGTTCAGCTCAAAGCCCATCATACAATTTTTTTCTTTAAATCTCCCAGTTCTTGTCATTGAATTGGACAGCATTACAAAACATGTAACTCTACAGCAATCTAATCAAATTACAATTATTAAAATTTCTGCCTCCCTTTTCAATCATTTTCAAAATTACAAATCAAACATAGTCATACTTGCTCTATATAGAAATCTGAAATCTAGGAAAAATAATACTGAAGTATACCGATATAGAAAGCTCAAATTATACACTGGTGTGCAAAACTTAAACAACAAACACAAAATGCTAATTTCTGAACACGTGAGTACTCAAAAATAAATTCTATAAAGAGCAAGTGTAGAAAAGAGATACACTACCCTAATAGCACGGCCAGTCGATGTGAAGTCCCCTTAATGTCACGAATGGTTAAAAGTGTTACAATCGCTGCGGTGAATCAAAATATGGGATATTTCACTGGCTCATTATTACTCTCAAATGATTAACACTGAAAAGTCACTGACTGTCGCTTTGTGATGGGTCACCAGGTGACATTACAATGCAGTCACCTTGTGATTCTCAAGTCACTGTCAGTTGAAGACTGAACTTTGAAGTCATTGTGAGCATTGCATTGTGATGAGTCGCCAAATAATGTCACAATGAAGTCGCATGGTGACTTTCCGGTGATCGACACTCTATTGTGAAGTCATCATTGCACTCCTTTGCGAAAAGTCACCAGATGATTTCATTTTCTGTCACTTGGGAACTCGTCACAGAAAGCTATCATGACAACTTTACAATGGAGTATCAAAATGACAGTCACATGAGAGTCACAAGATGACTTCATTGTAAAGTCACCTAGTGACTCGTCAAAAAGCAGCAGTCATGGTGACTGTTCAGTGGAGTGACCAAATGAGAGTAAAAATGAGACGAATGAAAGATATCACATTTCTGTTCATTGTAGTGACTATGACAATTATGACCATTTGTGATGTCAAGAAGACCTCACATCGACTGCCTGTGCTGTTAGGGTAGTACCTATTTTCTACACTTGCTGTTTATAGAATTTCCTTTTGAGTACTCACGTGTTCAGAAATTAGCATTTTGTGTTTGTTGCTTAAGTTTTGCACACTAGTGTAAGTTTGAGATCCCTAGAAATTCCATTGTACATATTACCCTTTAAATAAAATACAAATTATGTTATAAAAACTAGAAAATACTAAATGAAAGAATGTTGAAAACGCAAAAAATTTAAAAATAATCTACAGATGTCAATCTGTAAAAGTTCTTTTGGATAATAAGATCATTATTTTCAGACTTTTAGCAAGCATCTTAATGTGTAAATGTTTATTAAAGGCTGCAACTATTACTGAAAATGAAAATCTATAATCTGCGGCAAGTCAACCAGAGATAACTTCAAAAATCTGAATTTTTCAATAAATCAAACATTAATGCCATAAACGCTTATTAAAAGTGATAATTACTGAAAATCTGTAAATCTTGACAGTTGACAATCCTATAATTTGTATAACACAATACTTAAAAGTCACGAATTTTCAAACACCATTCTAACTGAAATGTTAATATTTATTATTACTACTTTTATTAACACAATTATTTATTAATCAATCAAAATCCTACAGAATACACAAAAATAGGGCAAACAGTCAGGCACATTTTCTACATATAGTATTACAAAAAAGGGGTACTAAATTGCTCCTAATATTGATATCTTAAAAAAGAGAATTACCAGTAAGGGTAGACGAATTGCTAAAATGAGAGACTGGTTGATCAGTCATCTCATCTTGAACATCGTTTTTGTGTACATTTGAAGCTGCCAATATACTTTCCAAACTATGAGAGGTTGAAGGTTCCTCATGGGGTTCCAGCTTGGAGCCTCAGTTGAACGACCCTTAAATGTCCGCGGCTCTAATCACTCGCATAGTAGAACGAAACTACTATAAAATGCACTGAAACACAAACAGTTGTTCTTTTTCATCATTTTGCGACAAATCCATTTTTCAATTTATATTTAGCAGGGGCGTAGCTACCGTGGAGCAGTTGGAGCACATTGCTCCAGGCGCGAGAATAATAAGGGCGCAAAATTACAAAGGAACGAAACTATTTGTATAAATATTTTTTTTTTTACATTTGCCATTTTTTTTAAGTATATAAAATATACAGTAAAGCCTGTGAAAGCGGAATCCTGTCTTTTACAGAAATTTTTCGTGATTATACTTACTAATACCAAAACCTGTCTAAAACTGAATAGTTTTTCAACGCTTTCAGATTTTGTTTCAGCTAAAAATTAGATAAATGAAACTATAGTATTCCTTGAACTTGACTTATCAAAATTTTTATTTAAGATAATATACATTATAAATCTATTGTTTTATGCCTCTGAATTCATGAAAATTGTAAAGCACAAATGAGGACATTTGCATGTGCATTACAGGTTGTGTTTTATGTTTTATAGCAAAAAAAAAAAATTGTATTCATTTGAAATAAGTACAATGAAGTCTATTAAAACGGAATCGCAAGGGACTGGGAGAAATTCCGTTTTAGACATGTTTCTGTCTTAGCAGATATAGTTGTATGGCATTCCTTCTATCAGCATCATGAACATTTTTCATTTATGGCAGGATGTTTTACTGCACTATATATGTTTTAAACCTGAAAACAAATTTTGGGCAACCTTTTCTGGTGGAGAAGGGGGTGATCCGGTTGTACTTGCTCCAGGGCGCTGAACATGTAGCTACGCCACTGATATTTAGTATTCTATAATTTTAGTAAGATAGTAAGTAGGTAAAAACTACAATATTACAAATAAATACTACTTTTTCTAAATAGATTAAATAAATTCTACATAATATATATCTACATGGTACCAATGTTGCAGACACACTGGGGTTTCTTTTCGGCACCAAAATAGTGACTTTTTGCCTGGAATGGCAACCTGGTAATTTTGATGAGATTTTGCTTCGTATTTCAACCCGATAGAACAGATTGTGTGTATTAATCAAAGCTCTTTGGTATTAATAGCAGAGTCAGTTGTATTATAGACATAGTGTATGTTTTATTATTAAATTAAGTAGTACTTTTCCAGTATATGGGCCTTGGCTAGATAAAAAAAAAAAAAAAAGGCTTTGGCAAAAGAAGGAAAATTGTCTACATATTCTAACCTACTCACTGTTTCATATACACAATACACAAGCAATTTTTTTTTTCGATATTTATACAATTTAATATAAAGAAGTCATTTATCTATTTTTATACACAAACAGAAGTAAATTTTATATAAAAAACAGCCCATTATAAAATGTGTGTATTTATATAATCCATTATATAAACAAGCATAAAAGTTCATTAGGTTTTTTTTTCAAACCTGTTTATATCATTTGGCAATAAATCACTTTCTGAAGCCTGAATTACACCAAGTTTTTATTAAAAATGCCAAGGCACCATTAGTGGGAAAAGTACCAATTAAACATTGTGTGCAATTTATAATAAAATAATTTGTGTGTTTTATAATAAAATAATTTGTGTGTTTTATAATAAAATAATTTGTGTGTTTTATAATAAAATAATTTGTGTATTTAATATTAAAATAATTTGTGTGTTTAATATTAAAATAATTTGTGTGTTTAATATTAAAATAATTTGTGTTTAATATTAAAATAATTTGTGTGTTTAATATTAAAATAATTTGTGTGTTTAATATTAAAATAATTTGTGTGTTTAATATTAAAATAATTTGTGTGTTTAATATTAAAATAATTTGTGTGTTTAATATTAAAATAATTTGTGTGTTTAATATTAAAATAATTTGTGTGTTTAATATTAAAATAATTTGTGTGTTTAATAATAAAATAATTTGTGTGTTTAATATTAAAATAATTTGTGTGTTTAATAATAAAATAATTTGTGTGTTTAATAATAAAATAATTTGAGTTTTATAATGAAAATTTACATTTGATAATGAAAATGTGCTTGATAATGAAAATAATGTGAGTTTTTATAATAAAATAAATTGTGTTTAGTAAAATAAACCTAACACATCATAAATTAAATATAAGTTTCATAATTAAACAATACTAACATGCTGTTTTCGCACATTAGACTTAACAGGTATTCGAAAACTGGGTTTTCTTACCAAAATAGCACAAGATATTAAAAAAAAAAATCACACTAACCCCGGTGCATCTGCAATATCTATTCCAGTTACACAATCATTTAAAAACATAGATTAAGAGTAACATCAATTCTATCAAACAAAAACCTGTAGACAAATTAAGTTCTTATTTAGGGATTATTGTCACTACAGATATTTTTTAACATTAATACATAGGTCATATGTGCATTATAAAATAATATAATAATTATAATCTAAAATTAAATATAGGAGAGAAAATTAATTTCAATTCAAACATACGAGGGGGGGAGGGCATAAAAGTAATGTTTTAATTTTTAGATAAAATTCACTAATAAAAATATTTCTAAAATTTAAAAAAATATGCATACTTACATAAAACATAATTTAATCTAATATTTTTTTTAAGAATGAAAAACTATACACTAGACTTAATATTTACTAAGATAAATTTAAAAAAAAATTATGGCATGCAGTGATTAATCAAGTTACAACTATAAAAATGTTACTATATAAAATTACGATTTAAAATAAGATGTTTGAAATATTACATGCACTGAAGAAGAAAGCCTGTAAGCATTTACAATTTTTAAAAAAGCGAAACAAGAATAATGCATTTGGGCAATTCCATAAAAATGTCAATTTTGATCAAAAATTTTTTTAAATAATTTTTCTAAATTAAGTTAAAATATATACTGAAATATATTCCAAGTTTTCAAATTAATGTTTTAGATTCAAAACGTTTAGGTTACAGCTAAAAAAGTAAAATATTTGCAGTTTTGTACAAACTTGAAAAAAACTGAAAAAGAATGCAATTGTTGTTTATTTTGTATTTTCTTAATAAATGAATGTATGTAGTAAAATGTTCAATGGTTTACAGCAGTCTTAAAGCCATATTACTTGATAATAATGCATGCAAAATTAACTACATTACTTGATAATGCATGCAAAACAAACTACATTACTTGATAATAATGCATGCAAAATAAACTACATTACTTGATAATAATGCATGCAAAATAAACTATGTAATCATGCTCGATATGTTTTTGAAAAAGCTGTCACATGTGAATATTTATATATTGTAATTTCTTATGATCATTCTGGATAATAAAAAAAAAATTAATTTATTAGTTTAGTCGATTTTCTATTAATAAATGTTTAAGAAACTTTCAGTCATTCCATCACATCAAAGGACAGTTAATAACTACAACCCTAGGACAGGTAGGTTGCTTTAAATCATAGTTTTATATTGCTTATACATCATATTTAAAATATGTATGAGTTTAAAAACTGAATGGCTTCTTAATTCACAAAAGTTTCCAGTTTTAAATATCAGGTTAGAGTCATGGTAGAAAAATGTCATTCCGTCACACAATAAGAAATTACTCAAAAATAAAAAAGTTAAAAAAAATTGATTGTTTTTAAAAATCTTTTAATCAATAACTATCGTGCAAACTGAAAAGTCAATTTTCATTTGACAATAGCTTCAGCGTAATTGCTTTAACTTAATTCTACAACTCAAAATGTCATTCCGTCACATATGGAATTACCCATTTATTGTTAGAGTTATTACTTAATAATATGCATAATATAGATGTTAACAGTGAGAATCAAAGCAGTAGTGACAAAGTGAAAGTAAGATAGAAAAACAATTTTTTTTACAGCTGGAGCCAAATAGAATAACTGCGGCACTGGTAAGAATAGTAAAAGATATAAGAATCTACAATATTTACATTAAAAAAAATTTTTTAAATGCAGTTTAAAAAGTGAATGTTTGGAGTTTGGACTTTATATTCAAGGTAAAGAACCGAAAAAAAAATATATATAATAAGGAATAAAGAAAGAGCTTATTTTTCATTTTAATTAAATTATCGATACTTTTATGTCAGCTGGGTGACAGTGATATATGTATAATATTAATCAATGGCACTGGCTAACATAAAAGTACCAAATTATCTTTAGGCAAAAACATGCATATCACAAGTCAAAGTTAATTACAGATTTCAATATAAAGAAAATAACTTTCCAATTAGTTTGAAAATTCGCAAACAATTTTCAAAATTTCTCAAATTAGTATATTTTAAAAAATACTAAAAAAGTTGAATGGAACAAAATTAATTCTTCTATTAAGGAGGATAAAAATAATACTGCAGTGTGAAAGAAATAGAAAATACTTAATAACAGATGTTTAAAAAAGGAAAATATTAAATTTATAGCTTTTTTTGTTTAATTTTTATAAATGGTAGTTTGTAACGAGAGCAACAAGAAAAATTATCTTTTTGAAAAATGTAATATTCTTTTTCTAAATTCCAGTACATATTATTCAGTTTCAACTATATATATATATATATATATATATATATATATATATATATATATATATATATATATATATATATATATATATATATATATAACATGACATTTCTTTTGAAATTACAGGTTGAGAATTCTTGATAAGTAAACAAATGTTTATTATACTACAAAAGAATGTTGAGTTTATTTATATTTATAAATCAATTTGGTTATATTTATAAATCAATTTGGTTATATTTATAAATCAATATATCTATCTTAAGAAAACTGCGTGCGAATTTCATTATAAATGTTTTAAGAAATGCTTGCGGAATTAAGGAATATTATAACACAATAATGATTAATCACTAAAATATTTTATAATTACGTACCTATTCAATACATAATAAAAGTTATTTTATTGAATTACAGCTACAACACAAGTTATAAATATGTTGTGAAACTATTTCGTACTATATTAATTTAACTACAATCAGCAACTATATTAATAAATAACAACTACAGATTAAAATATAAAACTTATAAGATAGTTTAGGCCAAAATATTACTAATAGATCTTACTACGTAACATAACAAACATACTTGTAGTCCATGAAGCCTTTTCCTTATATGTTCAAGCTAACGGTAACTAGTGTGGTGCGAGCAATAATTTTATGCAAAAAAAATAAAATTTTAATAACTATACAATCCTAAAGGACACAGCTTTCATGCATTTCACAGCTGAGGAGGGTACTCATTTCGTCCGCAAAGGGTAAACTTCAGAATCGTTGCCATTCCAGTAGTGCAAAAAGATTGACATACGAATTGTCAAAACATGGAGTTTGTGTAACGAAAAATGTGTACTGATGATTTTCGTAATTTCGTAGCAACAAACCAGCAGCTGGAGAAACAGCTACGTGTACAAAATCCAAATATTTATGACTCGTAGGAGCTAGTTGGTTCAGAATTAAAGAGATTCAAACATTTGTTTTTGAAAACCACTTTAGTACGTCTAATTATTATGTGTGCGTGTTAGTATTATTTTTCATTAGTATAGTACTCTAAAGGAATGCCCTGTTGAAACTAGAGTACCTTTATAAATCATAGAATGGCTGCATTGCATACCCATGACTTACGTTATACACGGCCGATTCATGACTTTAAATTAAAAACGTCACACGGGTTGATAATCTTTACACGGCATTTTGGCACAAAACGATAGAAGCACCGCTTTGTACCAATCGCCGTGTAAAGATGATCCACTCCTTATGACGTTTCAAACGTCATGAACCGGCCGTGATAATGTAGCTACAATAACGTAGCTTACGTGATAACGTAAAAATAGGTCGCGGATACGCACACGGCGCACGCTAAGAATGGTAGTTCTTAGTCAAACTATGACACTAACGAGATAGACAGTCCGCGATACTTCCACCCCTCTTGGCTGCCATATGGTCAAATTAGGCTGGTTTCGACTGATTGTGGAACTGAAATGCAATCAAGATAGGCTGAAAAGCAGCCGATATCGGTGGAGTACCGCAGTCTATAACTTTCGTTGGCGTTGGCTGCAGGTGATACTCGCATGTACGACTTTGCTACGCCAGGGCTACACTAGATACCGGGCTTGCTCATTCATTATCATGACGTCACAAAAGGTGGCTGACTGTGACGAAAGACATACAACGATTGGCACAAAACGATGGGCGCGTCGCTTTGTACCAATCGCTGGTTGCGGTCAGCCACTATATGTGACGTTTTGAGAGTGAATGAGCAAGCCCGGTATCTAGTGTTGCCTTGGCTACGCCGAATGAGACAAGCCATGAACCTCTATACCAGGACTTCTAACGAAATAGCCTTTCCAAGAAGGAAATCGTTCCTCGAAAAAAGCCTCATATAGGTGGCGCATGTGGTAAGACGGATTCTGCATACGTCACTAATTCGTCTGCTTCACCGTTTGACACTGACAGTGACAGCAGGGCTACACAAGATACCGGGCTTGCTCATTCATTATTATGACGTCACAAATGGTGGCTGGCCGCTACCAGCGATTGGTACAAAGCGAAACGACAAAATGAAAGACATACAGCGATTGGCGCAAAACGATAGGCTCGTCGCTTTGCACCAATCGCTGGTCACGGCCAGTCACCTTTTGTGACGTCATGATAATGAATGAGCAAGCCCGGTATCTAGTGTAGCCTTGGTGACAGCCATGGGCCCTGCTGCAGCACGGATTCTGGCCAGCTGCGCAGAACCGTGCGCGTAGCTGTGCAGCTGCCATTTAGTGCCCAAGTCTCGACACGATGTTATCACTATTGCGTTAGAAGTTCTTCTATAGAGGTTCATGGAGACAAGCAGATAAGAACAAGCATTATCTTGGCAATAATGGCAGGTTTGCCAAGTCAACGATAATATTAAGCATGTCACCTTTTTGTTAAAAAAATTACCAAACAATTTTATTACAGATATGATATGTCACCACTCTCTTATTTATAGAGAAGCTCTCTTTGATACGATACTGATGTTAAAGAAAGGAGTTGATGCCAATAAGGGAAGGGCATGTTTACAAACAAACAGTTCCTTCAACCAATCTACCACAACATTTTTGTCGTAACGTTCATGCAGGAATCGTTATGGCGACGTAGGCCAATCATATCATAGACCAGTTTAACGTATCAATCAAATCCCCCCATTTCATGTGTACAGTAGGAGTCATAAAGACAGGGCCGTAGGTAGGGTGGTGCCAGGGGGGCTCAGCACACCCTGAAAAATATTTCAAACCTGGGAAAGTTACCAAGGCTGCCAAATGAAATTCTGTTTCAAAAATCCAAATGAATTTCTTTTCAAAAATTGAACTTAGTTTTGGGGGCTCTTTACAGTTTTGCATAAATACTAAATTGTAGCATTTGTTTAAAAACTGCAAATAAGTGCTTCAACAGGCGCACATCCTATCTGCACATACTGAGAATTAGCAACCTTTTGCTGATGCAGACATTGACTTTTGCATTAGTTATATACTGAAATATTTCATTTTGAAGCGTTTTCCATTATTAGCATAAAACAAAGTTATTCTAATGAGTTATAGCCAATTTAAATACAAGTGGTTTTTTCTTTTGACTAGACACAAAAATAATTTTGAAATGCAAAATACACCCTTGATTATTCTAATGTTTTTTATCATATAATAACATAACTTTAGAATCCTGAAGGGCAGGGAATATTCAGAAAAAAATTAAAGGTTGCAACTCTTTTGAAACAGGTGAAACAGCTTTTTATTTACTTTTTGACATCATCACTTATTATTTCACTAGTATAATTATGCACTGAAAATTTTTATTCTGCAGCCAGTGATGTAGTAGTAAAAAACCAGAGAGCATACGCTTTAGGCAGAGGGTATACGATATTCCTTAAAATAATCCAGAAGGTATTACATCCCTGTCTGCAGCTTTTACTTTTCTTAGCATCAAATAAAGTTATTATAAACAATTTAATAAGAAACATAGGGCCTACACTATGATATGCACTAATTTACCTTTCTATATAATACTTTGATCATATACATCTGTGTTTGTGCGTGCATGTGTCAGAGAGAGAGAAATAGTATGAGCCCCCCCTACATTTTCTTCAGCACCCCCTATTGTTTACTTCTAGCTACAGCCCTGCATAAAGAACGAACAGGTTTTTCTAGCGAACCAACAGTGACGTCAGCCTGACCTTTCCTTATAAAATAATAGGACAGAACTGCACATTGATACGAAAACTTTTTCCTGTATATCAAAGCTATAAGGAAAGGGCAACTGACGTCACTAATGGTTCAATTACGGTTGATTAGCAATGAAAACCTGTTTGTTCTTTATGACTCCTACTGTATACATGAAACGAGGAAATTTGATTGGTCTACGTTAAACTGGTCTATAATATGAATGGGCTAAGTCTCCATGACGATTCCTGCAATGATAGCTACGACAAAAATGTAGGGGTAGAATGGTTGATGGAACTGTTTGTTTGTAAACATGCCCTTTCCTTATATGAAAACGGTTGAGACTAAAATTTATCACTGTCAGATTTTTCTAGGTACTGCTCTGCAAATAATGACTTGATTTTGGTCAAACTTTATTACATAGCAATTCATAATCGTCTTTAAAATCAACAATTCACTCAATAGTGCATCTTACAAGGAAGGTCTCCTTAACCTTTTCAAGGGCAAGCACTTGTGCTCCTCTAACGTTGAATTCTCACCGGAATTTAGGAAAGAATTTAGTACAAAATAAGGAAAAGCAATATTTCCCCTTTTTCCAGTCAAAGTTAAAAAAGTAAAATTTAATTAAAAGTTTCTAGTTTGAATCGGATTAAAATTAGGTGGTATATAATATATACCACCGCCCCTCAAAGTGTTAAAGCGCATACTCAGAATATTTTGAAAAAAATGCTAATGGAACTACTCATGCACGTAATAAAGGATCAGTCAAATTTAGCTGCGGAATTCCAGAAGAAAATCTGTAATAAAATAAAATACTTTCGAGTATTTGGCGCAAAAAGATGTGATTCGGCCAGCAAAACTTTTTCGTCGCCAAATGCAAGCGATTTTAATGTATTTGAAAATTCCTAGTAAAATGAGTGTTTAAATGCGTAGTACTTTATGAATTTAAACTTCAACGATTAAATAGTTTATTATAAGGTAGCTTTCATTACAAAAAGTAAAACGCTACCTATTGCAGCGTACAGAGGAAAACATTTTCGGTATATTTTTACCATTCATGACCCCCAGACCCCCAAAACCACCCTCCGTTCAAATGTTGATTTATATATATATTATATATCTGATCTATGTCATACGATAGCACACATATTTATGAACCGATTTTGATGAAACTAATTCAATGTACATTAAGCTCACCAATGTCTCGACCAAGTTCGTAGGCCAGCTTGGTTCGCCATCTTGTTTCAAAATGGCGAACACTAAATATTTAAAAAAAAATTCAAAATTTAAATTTATTTTTTGTTTAAGTGTTAGGTCTTGATACAAGGATTCCAGAGCATTTTTTGTTTTTACTCTATCTTAAACAATAGCTGAGATATAGGAGTTTGAAATTCTAGGGTGGCTGACATTTTGAAACAAAGCAGCAGTTTGCAAAAGAAAAAAAAAACAACGATTAATTTGCGAGTTTTAATGAACGTTTTTTCTCGCAAATTATTATCTTTCATTGTTGTAATCATTTTCCCAATCATACGCGTAAACTATTATTCGTATCCGTTAGCGTCAAATTCTCACCAAGCTTGGCGAAATATTGCCAAATTTGGCGACCAAAAATAAGTTTCCATAAATGAAGCCAACTTAGCTATAGCTGACTAATTTGTGAATTTCTTATTCAAATTCTGTATTAACGAATCTGCTGAAATCGGATTCTTCGCATTTTAGCTTGGTGTTTTTGAGTAACATTACCTAAAGTTTTAAAATGAAGATATAGGAAAGCTACCTTTTTAATTTTCTTTAGATGTATATGGCAAAACCGTAGTTATAAAAGTGTATTTATTTAGTTAAACTTACTTAAACTAGTTTAGAATAAAGAGTATAAGAAAAGTTTTTCATAAAACAATATTTATTATAAAAGCGTTTTTTTTTTATTTATTTCATTGTGTCGCCAACCATCAATAAATCACCAAAAACATGAAATTTTTATAAATTTTTTTACGGACGTTATTTTGAGGTTCCGCAGCAATTTTTTTTATATAACCTCATGAGAAGAATATTCTGTAATTTTTTCAAAATTTTCTGAGTATGCGCTCAGGGAGACCTTCCTTGTTAAATGTATTTTATAAAAAAAAAAGAAAAAAAGGTGGAAAGGAGCATTATGTCTGTTTAGCAGATTATAATATACCTTCCAATATTATGAAAAACTTTATTTTAACTATTTATTGACTAATGTATTCAAACATCTACTTGTTAGATCGATTGACAACATATAAAGAATAATACACCATACATAACCACACGATGCGCATACATATACAGAATACACATACATATACAGAAGAAAGACATGGAATTTTTCAATAACGAAACATTTTATTGACAGAATAGTTACGTTTGTCACCAACAGTTCGCACTATAGCGGTCCCGGAGCTTCTGCATGTTGCTATTTAAGATATTATGTGACTGGAATCACTGCACGACTGAGACCATTCTTATTCATGACAGCCGCCACATTGAAAGTTCCAAACTGTGCTTCACTACAATACAAACTGCTGACACAGTCGAAACACCACATGTTAATGGCAAAAGTGATTATTTTGGTAGTAATATTTTATTTATTTAAAAAAAAAAAAAAACAGGTGATCCAACCCGGGCTACCCAGGCTAAAAATATATTCCATATACTGCCCGGTGTATAGAACATTGGGTGAAAATCCTTTTAAATAGTTTTTTTACATTCAGTATTATTTTCTTAGTTAAGTACATTTACTTAGTAGTCAACTACACCAAAAAGTATTTTTGATACTTACGTATTAGCCGCATGCCATCGGTTAATCGTGAAAGATTTCTATATTTATAACAATCTCTTTTCATTTTTTTTTTTCTAGTGTTTAAGCGTGTAGTTCTATTGCATGTCTGTTACATTCGTGTATTATTTATTTATTTGTGAAGTTTTAATTTCATTTGACAATTTAGTTACACGGTAACAAATAAATGCTGAATTATTTATATTGTTTTAAACGTAAATGTTCCGTAATTGGGTTGCACTTTCATTTTCGAGAGAGATTTAAAAAATACATATGAGATTTCATGTACATTTCCAATTCATTGATTTCTGTAACAGATACAAGCAATATATTGTCCGCGCTGTATATCTAAAACGGATCTATAGTGAATTGCAGTCTTAGCACTCTTAGCAACGTGTGTTATATAAAGAAAGTTGTATCATTCGTTATTTTACTGACACGAACTTGTTTTTATTGACTGGGTGCTAAATGATGATGTTCTCTTGTGCCAGAAAATGTGCATCCGCTTTGAAACTCCCTTCTTGGTCAGATTTTACTGCTTCAATTGATTTTTTCTAAACAAAAATGAATTGAATTTCCTTTATACTCTTTTCGCAGAATTCATATAGATCCGTCGGAGTTGAAATTTGACCTTTGACCCCTTAAGCACCATGACGTACCTGCGTATGTCATGAACTCTTCTGTTTGAAATACCAGGACGTATATGCGTACGTCCTCATGTTAAATCCAGGCTGCAATGTTCTAATAGTCATTCTGTTCAGTTGTCTTTCGTAAATTGTAGTGTTTTGCTTTCGATTTTGTTTGTATCTCTGATAGATACTGATTTTATAGAACATTTATGTCAAACACGCAAAGTGATTATGTTCCTAATTTTGATGATCACATAAACCACGGGTGGCCAACCTTTTCCCCTGAAAATCGTTCGACACCAATTTTTTTTTAAATAAAAATTTTAACCTGATTTTACCACATATTTTCACTCCTTATTTAAGACGAATAATTCTGTTAAAAAATAGTGGTAGCTCTGTGGTACGCGTGCCACAGCTTGGTCACCTCTGACATAAACGATAGTGATGAAAGCTTCGAACCTTATTTCTGTTTGTATAACATGAATAAACCTTTATTTCATCTCTTTACATTACATGTAATTAAATTATTCAAACGTAATTAAAAATAATTATATAAACTACGTTTGACGAAATTTAGTATATCTGGTATTCAGTATACTATCACTAAACTGAATATGGTGCTTAACCCTTTAAGACCTAACCTACACAATTGTGTAGGTAATCCTAAGGGAAAAAAAAACAATTTCTTCTTTCTCTGAGATTTAAAGCTTAGCCTGCACCACACAATTGTGTAGATCCTCCTTGACATAACCTGACAACGTAATTTTTTAAAAATATTTATTTTCAATCAAAAATGATTTTTATATGCTTTTAATTTCTACCAAAACTCTTCAGGTCTTAAAGGGTTATGGGGTTAATTGACCTTTGAAGGCTTGCTCTTGCAGCCAGCCGCTTTACAGTTCCTCCTATTCCACCACAGGGTGATTTTCCATTGCTTGAAAAAATAAATTCCCTTCTGCAGAGATTCGAAAGTCACTCTGGTGATAACTCAGATTCATTTTTTTTTAATTCTTGTACTGGAGCAACAGACAAGTCACTAAAATAATGTACTTGCGTAATTTCGTCAAGGCTTCTTTTCAGATGTTCAATTAATTTAATTAAAAATGCATATACAGCAACTGTTTCATGCTTAAGGCAATCGCTAATTACACTACACAGTAGCTTATGGTTTTAGCTATCGATTTATCCTTAAAGTAGATGACAAATGGGTGCAATGTCGCTTGGCTGTTTTCCCAATGGAAACCTTGAATGGCATCCTTAGTTTTCAGCGAAGTCCATCAATATTATCAGTTCACCTGACTTAAGAGTATCTTTGGTTAACCTCAGATACTTGCTTTGATGCTTTGAAATGTAATGATGTATAAAAATTGCTAAAATGTTCGATACCAATTCTTCAATAAAATCTTCAATTGTTATCTGTTTCGTTTCCAATAAATCACGTCTGTGTGAATCCGATACATATAGAATGACCCTGTTACGAAACTTATTGTTACGAATTTTTTTTTCATACGGCGCGGCGCGGCGAAAGGAAATATCTAAATTAACAATTTAGAAAACACATAACACAATTAAAAAACTATTTTCAGTAATTACTCCTAAAAGACTTAATATACACTTTTGGCCGCATGTGGTCTACAGATCGTCCTACATCGTGTATTAACAATTAGTTAACGCTACTGAAAACGCACTACCTGAAATTATCGTGCATAGACGATATCTGAATTATTTTGAGTAGTCCTGTGAAAAACGTTAAATGTATTTTTTATACGGAATATGCTCATTTCAAACAATTACTGCCTACAGATAATGCAATCGAGTTCTATTGCGTGACCCTGTAAGCAGGGGCGCCATTTTAAACTTTCTTGGGGAAGGGGGGGGGGGATTTTTTTTTATCTAAGTTGTGCACAGCTGAGAAGCAATTGATACAGTTTTAGTCTCGCATATATATTTTAAAGCAGGCAAAGTACTCATTAATGATAAACGCGTCTCACTTTCAGAATGCTGCAAAAGCAAATATTATAATTAATTATTAATTTCTGAGCTGAAAGTGTTTATTTAATGCTAATGTTTCTATTTTGATCAAATTTGATAAGTTATTTTTGCTTTTGTGCAATTACTGATTTTTTTTTAGAAACAAACCTGACCTGAGATGATTGGATACACTCTGAAATATTAAATTCCTTGAAGAGGAACAACTGTTCCCCCCCCCCTCCCTAGCTTCCCACAAATGGCGCTCCTGTCTATAAATAAACAGTAAATTGTATGCATACGAATTTTTATAAAAACATGTTGTAGTACATACGGTGTTTCACGAAGGGCCCATAACTTTGAAAATAAATAACTAGGAAACGGTGATAGATAGAAGCATGAAACCAGTGATATGTTTATTCAAAAACCCATAAAAATCTGATATAGAAACCTCAAAATTTTAGTAAAAAATTGCGCCGATAGATTGCACTGCAGGTGGCATAACCATAAGTAGGCTGTATCACAACAAAAGCGATTCAAAAAGTGCACCTTTCCCGTAAAACACATGTCGCAAATGAAGAATGAAATTGTCAGTGATTCTCTGTAGTATGTCACCGGAAATCAACACACAAACTTGAAAAATAGCCTCCTCCAGCTCGTCGAGTGTTAAAGGATTGTTGTGGTAAACAATGTCCTTCAATGTAATTACCAGAATTTCTTTCACTATACGCTAATAGCGATCACGTTCCAACAGCGAAAGCTTTGACGACTAATTGTTCTTGGTAACAGAGCTCTCTTTATAGGGATCCGTAATGGTGCCTGCAGCACCATCTATCAGTGCTACTTTTAACTAAAATTTTGAGGTTTCTGTATCAGATTCTTACGGGTTTTTTTAATAAACATACCACTGGTTTCATGCTTCTATCTATCACCGTTTCTGAGTTATTTATTTTCAAAGTTAGGGGTCCTTCGTGAAACACCCCCTGTATCATCATTGCATATAAATTTTATAACGTTTGAAACAGTGTAACATCATTATACTCAACTTCAAACATTTATAGTCCATAGACCATAATATATCCGAACGTTTCTGAGTAATCCGTGAACGAAAATAATGAATGCTACACAATATATTTTCAATAAGATACAGTGAAACTTCCATTTAACAAAGTCTCATCGTTACACTTAAAAATTTCGTTATGAAGAAAATTCTTTAAATAGAAATCAACTTAAATTCATGAAATTTTTCCTTCAGATATGACAAACAGGTGTTGGATTCAGAAGCATTTGATTCAGTTTCAATTATGAAGTAGTCTTTTACAAAACAGCTGTGTACGGTCGATGAAATCATGTCCATTCCCATGCTTTTTGTGAGTCACATTCCCATTCTTTTGCCCTAAAGCTTTCAACAGCTCTGATACACAGGTTCTCAAACTAATGTTTTCACTTCATTGTCTCTTTTCTGTCTTTTTCGATAATGTACTTCAATATTTTTTATTATTCCTTAGACTAATGGCAGAAGTTTAGAAGTTGTATTGACAGGAACACAAATAACTTTGATGTTCTTCGATTTGCATTTTGAAGCACATGCTTGTGGATTCTTCTGGAAGCAATTGTCTATCAGCAACAAACAGAAACAAAGCAATTGTCACAGAACAAAGCAATCTTGTACAAAGCAATTGTCTATCAGCAATAGAAGGTCAGAATGGTAACTGTCTCGCTCTAATTGATATTTTTTTGCTTTAATGCACCTGACGCCATTGCGTCACCGCATCTTCTATATCATTGATGGTAAAAAGGGGATTTTGACTTTCCCCAACTGTCAGCGCTGGAGTCTCGGTGTGGGAGAGTAATGATAACAAGTGTTTTTCTTAGAATGAAAAAAAAAAATGTATTATTTAGCACAAAGCAGAATGGAAATTATTTAAATGTGTTCATTTTCTTACAATCCGCTGAAATAAATTCGCATATTCATCGCAACAGCAGCCGTTTAGTTTGAATTCTGTACAAGTACAAAGTGGAATAAACTTCGTTATATAGAATATATTTTTAGTAATATGGAGACTAATTTATATGCTAATGGTGTTCAAAGTCAAAGTTCTGCAGAAAATTTCGTTAAATAGGGACTTCGTTAGAGGGAAGTTCCACTGTACATGCTCTATTAAACCTCAGAAACATACATATAAATTACGGGACAATCCAAGCATGTTTACGAAAGTTAAATCACTGCCAGACAGTCAAACAGTCGATCCAAAGATATAAACACTTTACCATTACGTTGGAAATCTTGGAAAAAACAATAAGTATCCAAGATTTACAGCAATGTTTTTGAAAGATCCACTCCCCTTCTCCCTTTGCGACCCATAAATTTCGAAATCGTTTCAAAATAGATTTTGTAGTACAGTGTAACCTAAAGATGAGCTCGGGCTTTTTTTTCGTGGACTGAAAAAATTAAATCAGACGATTTGAAATACAAGTCCGCCCGTGTCCTAAATATTTTGTGTCGTCAGCGCCCGAGCCCAATACCGAAAGCACTCGGTAGAAAATTGTTAATAATAATAGACATTTAAAAACTGTTTCAAGATTAATTTATTCATTTAAAAATCTCTTCTTACATAGGATAAAATATTAATCTTAAATACCCCCTTATGACAACGCTTCATGATTTTCATTTCCTTGAAAATCTATTTAAAATATCAAATTTGTTATTTATACCCAACCCCTGGCAGAAATCTGCAAAAGTGACAATTCTTCTTATTTTTTTTTTTAATTCTTCTTATTATTGTACAGCTATGAAAGAAAGACACGAGTTCTGTTTTACAGTCATTCTAGAAAAGGAATTGAAACAGAAAGTGAAGATAGACAAGGGATATCCCACGGCTTCTTTAAGGTACTAATGCTGACCGTGCCAAGGCTTCAGAATCAGATAGAATATTTCTCCTTATATTCCATCAATGCCAATTCAATTTCTTTTCAAACTGAATTTTAAAAGATTGTAAAACATCGAAAGAAACTTAGACTACGTTGTTATTACTAACTAAGAAGTTTTTCTCCTTTTTTGGTGCGTTCGTAATTATATAAATACGTAGCACCTATAGTCGTCGTCTGGTCCGTCCGTCTGTCCTCATATAACAGCGTAAAAACTACCCGACCTAATGGTTTGAAATTTAATATATATAATCGTTGCAGCATTTTGTCGAATTAGTTCAAATTTTATGAAAATCGAATCAAAACTTAAAAAGATATTAATAAAATATTTATTAAGTTCTTTAAATTTTTTAAAAATCGGCACTTTCCTGTTACAGCAGCTTCCGAGGATTAATCGTCAAGCGACCAAAATGTATCACCAAGTTATTAGCATGTATGACGTCATATATGACAATTTATAACCTCTATGACTAAGTTATAGTCACATTCTTCATTCTATTAAATCTGATATCCCATGATAGGTAATGATTCTAGGTTGCCATGATGATTTGATTAAGTCCTATTTAAGATGGAGTCCTATTATTTCCGTGTTACTGAATTTAAAAACCGAATTTGTATACTAAAATTGTTTAATTATAGCAACCCTATAATCTACCGACAGTTTTTTGAATAGATGTTTCCGGAGAAATAGATATTAAATGAAAAAAGAGTCCAACTAATGGATTTCAAGTTCTGACATTTTCAAAGTAAGGCTTAAGTTGCCCATTGGAATTTTCTGTCAATGTCAACAAAAGATAAAATGTTGCCAGAACTTAAAAAGGACTTATTTTATTACGGAAATTCATCGTATCATAATAACAGACGATATGATTCATTTCACCGAAACTACTTATAATACGAACGCACATTATTTGTCACGTTTGACGTACAATTTCCAACTTCTTTGTTTCAATTTGTTAATTAATAAAATTTTCTCTTTGAGTCCAAGCCCGCCCGAGCTCGAAGACTTGTATGAAAAATCGAGCCCGGGTGCATTTCGAGACTGGGCTCGACCTGGATCTCTAAATAATGTAGACGCGTTGGTTATACAGAGAAAGCAAACGAGAATAACCGATTTGAAAGGCCATCTCTTACAAAATTGTACAAAATGTGTGACACCCAAGATCAAGAAGGATGTGCAGAACGAAATAACTTAGTTTTCGGTCACGGTCGTTTGGCTTCTGTGATTTCC
Source organism: Maratus michaelseni (assembly GCA_963931845.1). Taxonomy (NCBI): domain Eukaryota; kingdom Metazoa; phylum Arthropoda; class Arachnida; order Araneae; family Salticidae; genus Maratus; species Maratus michaelseni. The sequence continues at coordinate 409,221,756 of OZ007591.1, read as the reverse complement.
GAAACAGTTAAGTGTTGAAAGTGGTACAAATGCGCCGCAAAAATAGGAAAATTGAGTGAAATGGGAGACTGACAGGGAAAGGATGGGGAAGTATTGGAAAACAGAAAAATGTGTTCTACATTTATTTTATTTTATTTTATTTTATTTTTTTAATTTCACTCAGCAAAATTGATAGAAGAATTGAAAATTATTCAATGCACTGCAAAAAATAACTGTTGATTTTACAGTATAAAACTGGCGCCCCAGCTGCCAGTATTATACCGTAAAATTAACAGTATTAAATAGTAAAATAAGCAGTAATACGCTGCCGCGCAAGCAGTAATACGCTACCGCGCATTATAATACTGGCAGCTGGGGTGCCAGTTTTATACTGTAAAATCAACAGTTATTTTTTGCAGTGTGAGCATATCTTTTTCAATACGTTGTCAGAATTGAAGATTTATTCTATTAAAAAGAAAAAAAAATATTTTCCAAAACAGAATTGCATATTTTAATTCCCAAATATATATGAAATAGATTTGAAATATGCAATTAAAAAATATATACAATTTTTGAGGTGTTTTTGGTCCAAAAATTGAGCAGTCAGAGGATTAAAGATGACAAGCGTCCAGATCGAGACCAAACCCGGCCTCGGGCTCAAAGTGAAATTAATATTTATTCACAAATAAGAAAATACTTACTATTTGAGAAACTAGAACGAAGTCTAAATTTTGTAAAGTGTTTTGCAATCCTTTAAAAATCCGTTTGAAAAGGGATTGAATTGTTATTGATAGGATACAAAGATAGATATTCTGTAGGATTCTGAAGCCTTTGAATGGTCAGTAAATGGTTATTCTCGTTTTCTGTTTGAAATATTTTCCAGAATAACTGGAAAACAGAACACATGTCTTTCTGCTATGGTTGTACAAAGATGTTTTAAAAGTATAAGAATCGTGACTTTTGCAAATTTTTGCCCAGTAGATGGGTATAAATTTGCCAAAAAAAGTTTTGCTATTTTAAACAGATTTTCAGAGACATGAAACTCACGAAACGTTGGTATGAGTGAGTATTTAGGATTAATACTTATTTCTATGTAAGAAGGTATATTAAAAAAAAAAACCCTATATTGAAACAAATTAAAAATGTTATTAACACTTTTCTATTACATTCTTTCGGTATCGGGCTCGGTCTATGATGACAAAATTTTTCGGACCAGGAGTATTGAAATTTCCAGTCGTTGAACTCGGGATCCGAAAAAAAAAAAAGCCCAAACTCATCTCTGTAATATAGGAATTCATCGATAGCCGATCTCGGTTTATATCGAAGACAAAGGATCTGCAACATTTGCTTGTTATAGCATAATTCTCGAATGATCAAGTTTAAGATATGTACGAAAGTATGTAAAAGGGAATATTTGTATAAATTAACATTTATTTTAATAATATTTGAATTAGGATACATCGATTCATAAATATGAAAATGTCTGTAAAAGTAATTAGAAAAATTCAGGTTTACAAAGCTCGTTCGGAATCGTTCATTCAAATAATCACTTTTCTTCTCTTCCTAGAGAAATCTCAGTTCTTACGCTGCATTTTTAAGCTTCCATTTTTTTACCCGGACGTATAACGCGGACCTATAAGTTTTGATCAATTTTCTTATTTCAAATGCACCTGTTATACGACGGGATATACAGTGTCTCACAAAAGTGATGGGACACTTGTGCTTTATAAAAAGAAACTGCAATAAAATAAATAAACAAACATGTGCAAAAATTTTTTGGGTGTGTTTCATATTTAAAGTTAGTAACAATTATTACATAACATACATTTTGTCAAAGTATTAAAATATTAATTTAGTAAAAATACAATTGTTCAGAACGGAGCAAAAAATGGCTCACATAAGTGATGGGACACTTACTTTTCCATCAAATATTTATCCACAAATTTTACTTTTTAAAAGGTTTTAATATTTTGTTGGATTTCCTTTTACTTTTAAAACATGAATTAATCTTTTTGGGATGGATTCGACTATTTTTTTTGTGATTTCTGGAGTGATTTTACCCCATTCTTCTTGAAGCGCCGATTTTAGTTGTTGTTTTGAAGAAATGGTGTGTTTGCGAATTCTTGATTCCAATTCTTGCCAAATATTCTCTATGGGATTTAAGTCTGGAGATTGTGGTGGTGTTTTTATTATTTCAGAACAGTTATATAGCAGCCAGAGTCTAACGTTCAGAGCAGTGTGCTTGGGGTCATTGTCCTGGTAGAATTTAAAATCGTTATGAAGGTTTAATTTTCGTGCTGAAGATTTCAAATTTTGCTTTAAAATATCAATATACTTGTACTGATCCATTATACTGTCAATAAAAACAAAATTACCAACTCCAGCGGACGACATACACCCCCATACCATAACTCCTCCTCCACCATGTTTTACTGTTGGTACCAAGTTCTGTTTGCGAAGTTCTTCCCTGGGTTTTCTCCACACCAAGATTCTACCGTCAGAACCAAATATATTAAATTTACTCTCATCAGCAAATATAACTTTATTCCAGTAATCAGAATTCTTATTTATGTTGGATTTTGCGAAAGCTAGTCTGAGTTTTCTATTCTTTTCACTTACGAAGAATTTTTTCCTGGCTACTCTACCGTGATATCCAGCAGATCGAATTACCCTTCTAATAGTTTCAGGATTAACAATTATTCCATATAATGCTTGTAAATCAGCAGCAACTTTTGAAGCACTAATTCTTGGATTTTTTTTAATATTTCGAACGATAATTCGCTTTATTCCATTGGATAGCTTTGATGGTCAGCCAGGTCTTCTTTTATCCTGAATCATATGATTCTTTTTATATCGTTTAATGATATTGAAAACTGTTGAACGACTCAAGTTAACTGTTTCAGCAGTTTTTCTAATAGATTTTCCACGTTCAATATGCAAATTAATAACTAATTTTCGAATTTCAGGCGAAGTTTCTTTTCGTTTAGCATTCATGACTACACAGAGCTAAAAAACACAAAAATTCCAAAACAAACTGGAGAGAAATACTGCAGACGATTTTATAAATTATTGCCAATTGCTTTTAAGTAAAAATAAAACCCCAAAAAATATTTTTATTGCTTATTTCAGGCGATTTTTGTTGCATATATAATGGTGTCCCATCACTTATGTGAGCTATTTTTTGCTCCGTTCTAAACATTTGTATTTTTATTAAATTAATATTTTAATATTTTGACAAAATGTATGTTATGTAATAATCTTTACTAAATTTAAGTATGAAACACACCCACAAAAAAAATGTGTACATGTTTTTTTAATTTATTTGATTAGTTTCCTTTTGTAAAGCACAAGTGTCCCATCACTTATGTGAGACACTGTACGTATAGGATAGATTGGTACTTACCCATTTATTCTATCTTCTACAAAAGAAGACGCAGACGATAATTGCTCTGTACAAGCATCCGGATGTATTTTCTGGAACTCATTTTGCTAAAAACTGAAATTACTTCGTGCTTTCACTTATTTGAAATATAGTGGAGACAGTGAATGCTTATCTCATTTTGTAAATTAAACTGCTCGCCTCTTATTACCTATATGCCTTAGTGCTTTCTACCTTTTTTTACCTCTTTCTGTGTTTGATGTTTTCACTGAATCACTCTATCAGTATACCATCGAGTATCTCTTAGTAAGGAACTGATAAAGTTTCACTATCTTTAACGACGATACATGACAGAGACTATATCAGCAATCATAGGTGTAAAGATGTTATATCGAACACACGGAATGCATTAGAAATTAGATATAGGTTTATGTGTACATTTATAAATGTCTAGAACTACTGTATTGAATGTTAGAACGATATTAGAAAGCCATAAAAACTCCGAAATTGTGTGTGATAGGAAAACAATACAAACTCCGTGGTACACAAAAAGGGACAATGCCTGCTGAGCGTGAGTACAAATTTTCTTAATTTGAAATGACACATTTATCGAATAGTTTTTTTCGAATAGTTTATAGAATTTAGTTCTCAGGGAAGTTTTGGTATATAAATTCATTTTACGTTATTTAGTTACAGAATTATGTGTCAGATGAAACAATTTATAAAAGTTTAGCATTTTTAAAATGATTCTGTTAAATGGATTTGGATGTGGTTTACACTGTTATATAGATTACTTTTCAGGGAAGGTTTTAGTATATAACATATCGTTCTACGTTGCTTAGTTCTAGAATTATGAGGGAAATTTCTATAATCAGGTGAATTCGGTTATAAAACACTAGCCTTTAAAAAAGTTGCGTTTTCGTTCATAACTGTAATAGTAGTAAAGATACTACTTTAATGAAATCCTTAAAATATCCTTACGATTCATACAAAGATGAGTCTGATGCGAATTTTGTTAAAATATCTTCACTACTATTAAAGTTATGAACGAAAACCTATACAATAAGTGGTTTCCTATACAATAAGTGGCTGTTACAGTGATTATACACACCTAGAAATAGTTGTAGGTTCATAACATACATAAAATACAACATTATCATACAAAATTTAAAGATTGTAATATTAATTACTTTTGAAATTAGAATGCGCGCAATGTCAAAAATCATAGCTGGGAGAAAAATAATTTAAAAATTGAAATTTCTCTTTAAACGTACATAAAGTATCTTGCGTCAATTTACTTCCTTGAGAAAATGTGTCTCACAACACACTCAGCTGTTCATATGTTAATTCAGACAAGGTCAGTAACTGGTCTAGTATTTCAACTACATTTTTTTAGGGCGTTAAGAAAATGTACTTAAAACATGATATCAATTTATAATTTCGAAGGAAATATCTGACAAACAAATTTTGACTTTTGTTTTTTTAGTACAGGGCCGAAATTAGCTTTCTTTTTTAGGTGCGTTCGTAATTATATAAATACGTAGCACCTATTGTCGTCGTCTGGTCCGTCTGTCTGTCTGTCCGTCTGTCCGTCCTTCCGCATATAACAATGCAAAAACTACCCAACCGAATGGTTTGGAATTTAAGATATATTATCTTTTCAGAATTTTGTGAGATAGGTTTTTAACGCATACAATAATCCAATAGCCATGTGCTTTGTAACAAAAGATTATAAATCTCCAAATTATATTTTATAATTTCTAAAAATGTTGAAAATAAATAAATGACACAAATAGCATCAATATTATCTTCAATTCTCTTATCAGTTCATGATATGATTTTTATGAAATTGTCACAACATTCCCTTCTCAATACAGAGGATAACAGAAGAGATAGTTGCATTATCTTGTTATTTGTTTTAATACATGATAATATCTGTTTCTCGGTATTTAAACATAAATGCATATAAAATGACTTTTAGTGTTCTTTAAATAGAAAATCTTTAAATTCCCTCGTAATTTTTAAGTCAAACGAAGAACCGACATAAAGTGCCGCCTGTTTTTAGTTTGTTTTCATTATTTCGAGTAAAAACATAACCAGTAATTAATAAAATAGGATGCCAATCACTGAAAATATAAACAATCGTACGGAGGATACCGCGAAAATGTTAAAGGATACTGTGTACTTAAATAGCTATTGGCCTATTTTGACAAAATTTAGAGTTCGTAGGGACGGGTAGCAGAAAAACATATGATTTTTGGACATCAATAAAACTGACACCACTTTAAATATGACAAAAAAAAAAAAATCAAAATATTTGTTTGAATGTTATACTTGCACACACACGCACGCACTGTCGAATTATATAAACCCGCTTCTTTTGAAGACGTTTAAAAATGTATAACATTTAGAGACGAAATAAAAATATACATAGGGTTTGACCCTCCTAGTACCGTTGAGATCTTATTTGACTCCATTATTTATTGTTTTGAAGTTTTTTAAGTTTTTTAAGTTACGAACAGGAAAAAAAATAATTAAACTTAATAAATAAAATTATATATAGACCCTTCACAGAAAGAAGCTACATTTAATAAAATTAAATTTTTGGTTCAAATCATGCAAAACTAGGAACGCTCATCAAAATTTAAAACATGGTGCTAGGAGGGTTAATTAAATTAGGATAAAATTGCATGTTAACATTTTCTTGATTATGTTATTTTAGGAATTTTGCATTTATTTCTAAAAAGATGTTTTATGCACAAAAAAAGAAATCGCGATAAAGTTTGTTGTGAAAACAAACATTTATTTGAGTTTCTCGTCATTTTTCTGTAAAATTAGATCTAAAGTAATTATTTTCAGTTCTAAATAAATCGAAAATGATGCGAGTTTTTTTTTTTTTTTTTCATTATCCATTCCATGCGATTTTTATTTTCCAAAGAGCAGTAATGATAACACATGATAAAACTGTCATGAGGTTATGAAAAGATACAGGATATTGCACATGAGATAACCATAAAAAAGATTAAGAGGAAACATTTGGAAATAAAATCCTTCCTTACTGTGTTTGTAGAAGAAATCCAATAAAACCATTCCACAAAATGTTAATTTTTTCTGCATTTAAGTGTACTTTTTATATATGAAAATAACATTTGAAAGCAAAGTGCATTTTATGCCAGCGTATTTGGTAAATTTGTAAATCAAACAAGATATTTTGATCAAACATATTTACAAAATACCTTTTTTAATCCTGAATTAAATACTTTATATAAATACTATGAAATTATGTCTTAACACACATATACACATCTTATTGTAAGGTTTTGAAAATGTAATTCACAGTCGAACTATTTTGCAAAAACAAACAAACAAAAAAGGCCGAAAAATTATGTATCAACAAAGTTGTATCCCACTTTTACGAAACACCGATATACAGCAAATATGATTTCTAGCGATCAATCTTTTGGATTAGTAAGCGAAAAAAAATTTCAAAAGGGAAACGTTGAATCGTCAATAAGTTGTTAAAAACATTATTCTGTACATGAGACAGTTTTATGCAATCTAACATAAATAAATAACAAAATCTTCTCATGTGAACGCCGCATTTATTAATATTGATCGATTAAATAGTAGCATGAAAAAACAAACAATTTAACATAAAGTAATATTTGACAAAGAGATTGTCGTAACAACTTTAAGAAAACATTCAATTATCTTCTCACACATGTTAAAAAGATTGATTCAAAAATTGGAACCTGACTTTATACTTGTTTTCCAAAAGTGCAGTTGTATCATGAACGAATGAATAATATGTTCAAATATAAGTAATCATATATTCTTAAAAATAATTAATAAATATAAATATAATTTCTTATTATTTCCATTTTACCTATTGTATATTTTCAGAAGAAATTGTTTTAAAAATGTGCATTAGCTATTCTGAAATAATTTTTCCTAAATAGTTCGAAGAATAAAAGTCGTGCATTTCCAAGCTTAACAAACTATATCATTTGGCGGATGCATTAAATTTCAAATGAGATTATTGGTGTCTCGTTTTATTAATATTGACGCAACGATTTATCATGGACACAGTTGCAAAAACAAGGTTATATGTCATTGTGAAATCATACGCTCAAAGCAATCTGTATGTATGTTTTTGGAATTTGGGATTTAAAAACTCGGTTATTTTACTGTACATATTATAAGACAAGAAAATACTCAACAACGAATACAGTTCGCTTATTTTTAAAGCACAGTAAAACCTCTAAATGGTGGACATCTTGGGAGTGGGTAATTTGTCCGATATTCGGAGGTGTCCTCTATTCAGAGATAAAAGCACTTAAACATATAAATGTTGAGGATTGAAAAAAATATTCGCTAATAGTCCTCTGATTGTCGTTAGGTTATTCTGCAGTATATACATTATTTAAATTAATGTATTTTTGCATGTTTAACATAGTTTTAAAATATTGAATAACGATTAATACTCTCAAGGTTTGTCTTCATATACGCAATTAAGTTTTTTATATCATTTTGAAATCATCATCATCAGTTTTTGCATTAAAAAAAAACGAAAAAAACGACGTTACAATTTAGCCCTTTTGCCGGATATTCAGAGGGATACAGGTATCCGCTATACGTGAGTGTCCGTAATAGAAGTTTTGCTGTATCTATTTTTAACAACGCAAATATTTTCGTGTAAATGTTATCACCACTGATAAAATATTTATACCTTATGTGATGATATAAAAAACTATAAAAATAACTCACCTGAAAATAAAAGGTAATCCGTATTTTTTAAAACAGACTTTTCGTAATACTAAGACAGCCTTTTTATCTGCAAGGGCAGGAAGGTGTAGAAAGACTCTTTGTAAATCAACGTTATCATCAAAGCTTTGCGCGTCTAATAATTTGACATACAATCATATCTGTGATCGTAAACGAATTGTAAGGGCAAGGTTAGATAGCATCATCAAAGGGTAAAGAAAAATAATAATAATAGTTAAGGGAATAATTTTAAATTATATCGATCAAATGTGAAGTGAAGTGGGAAGAAGGCGTGAAAGTTCATTTGCCGTTAGGTATAAGAAGAGGCGTAAGATATTCGCCGGTCACCCCGGGTAAATCAGCCCACACCAAATACCAAACGTCATTTTGTTGTAACATGAATAAAAACTAAAATAAGAATAAACAAGTTGGAAATTGTACGTGAAACGTGACAAATGAGGTGCGTTCGTTTCGTGCTATAACTAGTTTTACAATGTAAAAAAACATCATCGTTATTATTTCAGTGAAATAAATTATATCGTCTGCTATGAGCGAAATGAGGAAGCTTTTTTTTCTTATTCCGTATGATGCCACGTTCACAGATGCGAATTTTTTTTTTTTCGACACCAGGCAGCGCTGTAAAATTCACCATGGCGATCTTGCTTTGCGAACGATTACCTCCATGGTTGAATATTTTTGTGACTCACGATGAATGAATATTTTGTTTATTTACTTTAATGGATTGAGATATTCGGCTTTTAACCTAATTTTCACTGAATTTATCTCAGAATCTATACATTTTTGAATGTAACTCATCTCTCAAGCAAGCCATTTTTTTGAACGATCTTTCTAAAAATGTAACTTTTATGCAATTTTATTCGAAAAAATAATTTTGAATAAAAATGGCCGCTTGGCATATGGCAAAAGAAGTGGTTTGCCCGTATAGGTTTTCCTCAGTCCCATGACTTGCGCTTTTACTATATAGATTACGTATGATACGATTTAATAGAATGAAGAAAACTTTTATTAATATCTTTTTACGTTTTGATTCGATTTTCATAAAATTTGAAATGACAAAATTCTTCAACGATTCTATATATTCAATTTCAAATCATTCGGTTGGGTAGTTTTTGCGCTGTTATATGCGGACAGACGGACGGACCAGACGACGACTATAGGTACTACGTATTTATATAATTACAAACGCACCAGCAAGGAAGAAAAATCATGCGTCAAGCATAGATTATAAAACACTTTCCAACACATTCAGAGTATTGCAACAGAGCTTCAACGTTTAATAAGGTATGAAAGAGCAGGATGTCTAAATAAAACATATTGGGAAAAGCAGAACACATTTGATAACCAAATTTCAGAAAATACCACCCATAGTCGGAAAAATATCCGAGTTATTTTGTGGAACCCTGGATCTATAGATTTGTACTACATAGTATGTAAAAATTTAGTTCCAGTGAGGAAACGCATAACACAGTTGAAAATTTCTCATTCCTGTTTGTATTAGAATTGATGAGTTTCCTTCCATGTATGTAGAATTTAGAACATTTTTCCCGAACTAAAGGATATGCCACCAAAATGATATTGTGTTTCTCCTAGATCCAGAGGTTAAATAGGGCCCTCTTTAAAGGAAATTTACACAACAGTTTTCAGATATTTACAATTATAAAAATTATTAGGAAACTTTTTCATAATATATACACTAGGAATTTTTGAATGCATTACAATTGGGAAACCGATAATTACCGTCGCGAACTGATATATCCGTTCACTATGCTAGGTTTCGCTGCAATAGAAGCATTGTTTAAATTACTATATATTTTTACAAGTATAATGCAGTTTTAAAATACTGAGTCATGACTGATACTCTCAAAGGGTTATACTCATATACGTAATATAAGTTTCTTATATCATAAACACTTTCCAACAAAGTTGAAAAGCGTTTATGAATTAGGTCTGTCTGTCTGTTTGTCTGCCGTTTGTCTGTCTGTCTGTCCGTGCTCTAACTCACGTAAATAGACTCGGATTGTCATGCAATTGATATATGTTATTGAGGTTTAAAAATGGCATGTTCGGTATTGAAAATGAAGTGTGTAGCACTTATAGTTTTTTTTTTACAGGGACACTCAAAAGAATTCCGTTACATTACGGTCTTAGGGGAAAATCATTAGCGGTTCATATTAATGATGTTACACAATTTCAAACATATTGAAATTGATATATATCACTGAAATACACTACAAGAAGCTTACTATAGAATATGGTGCGCATAGCACTTATAGTTCCTGTACAGGGACACTCAAAAGAATTCCGTTACATTACGGTTTTTCTATAAAAATAGTTTGGAGTTGATTTTAATAATGTTTCAATCTTTCAAGCATATTGAAATTGATATATATCACTAAAGTGCATTACAAGAGGCTAACTATACAATATTGCGTGTGTAGCAGTCATCATTCATTTACAGGGACAAACAAAAGAATTCGGTACTGTCGGTTAACAATAATTGCTGGAACTGCGTTTTCAGTTGCTGTGTGAACGCGTTTGTAAGTTTAACTCTATTTTTTCCATATTACTTCGTGTGTATAAATTCTATAGATCCTATACAGGTCAGTACAAAAGTTCTCGGAGCACATTTTCGTTTATTGACGGAAATTCCAAAAGGGGAAATTTTAAACTGTGCTACGCGTTTCCCAAGTGAACTAAAATTTAGCACTCTATGTAGTGTATATACAAACCTATGGATCATATACAGAGCTGCACAAAAGAATTCGGATATTTTTCCGAATAGTGTTAGTAATTCCTGAAATTGGGTTTTAAAATATGTTATGCGTTTTCCAAATTGTTTGCTTAGATATCATCTTTCGCCTTATTGAACGATAAAGATTTGTAAAATTATTTTGGAAGTGTTGGAAAGTGTTACATAATGTATGCTTGACGCATGATTTTTCGTTCTTGTTACGATTTGTTTCCGGTTACAAATTGAAGAGACATAATTTTCGGACTTTTTGCATTATATTATTGATATTTCATCAATAATATAAATATATAAATATATTATATATATATATAAATATATATATATATTATATATATATATATATATATATATATATATAATAAATAAATATATTTATATTTAATTTTTTTTTTATATAAAATGAATTAATAATAAGCCTTGTGCGACGGGCGGTACCTACAGGTGTGCGCCGTAACTTCCAATCGGGCGACCGTTTTTGGGCCTCCAAATTATGAAAGGGCATTCATTTCTCTGGAGGTTATAACAACATTTAGTATAAAAAAGTCGATTTTTGACAAAATGGCTGTCGTTGGAACAAAAAGGGTCATTTCTTTCGCCTTCTTTTAACTTTTACGAGCTATAGAAAAAATAATTAATCAATGAAAATTATATTTTTAAGTTGTATAGGCTTCAGAAAAAAAAGATTACCTCTCTTTTTTTTTTTTAATAAAGGAAATGGGTCGAATATAGTTCCTGAGAAAAGAGTCACCCAGTTTGAAAACCAAGGTTTCGAGAAAAACAAGTTTAAAGTTTTACCATAAGATTAGGGGAAGGTGGCCTAAAATGATCCTAACGGGCAAAACGATCCACATATAATTTCTTCCAGACAGGTCGCGCTATGTACAGGGTAACACCTAAACTAGTTGTGATAAATGAAGAAGAAACAATGGAATATTCAAGCGATTTGAATAGAATTCTTTGAAAAATTAGGTTTTATAACATCTGTTAAGGTAAGCACTAACTTTCATATTTATTTAGATATACAGTCTTTCATGCACAGAAATATGACTTGGTTTACTTAATGGAGTATGTTTTTAGATGTGAATTACACTTATGTACTGTCGTAATTACATTTATATCTTTTATTTTGTCGATAAAAAACAATTTACAATTTATTTTTAAATGAAGGATCATTTTACCCTTTGATGAGGGTAAAATGCTCCTTTGGACACCTTTTAAAAAATCTTTTTTTTTTCATTATTCAATTTGGGTTTAAAATATTATTAAAATATGTTTATAATGCAAAATATGGTGTAAAACATACTAGCAAAGTTTTATTTAAACACAGTTATGCTATTTTACACAAGTTTTTCCCTTAAGGGGATCATTTTAGGCCACTTTCCCCTACGTTCAATGAGCAAAAAAGAGTGTAAGGAATTAAAATATCGCAAAACCGCTTTAGGGGAACGATCTACACACTTAAGGGATGCAAAAATAAATAAACAAATAAATAAATAAATAAATAAATAAAAGCAAAAATTTTGACACAAAGAAGCAGACTCCCCGCCCCTTTAAAATTCTATTTGCGGCAAATATTCCAACTATAAAACAGTTTTAACACTTTGAAAGGCAGTGGGGTATTTTTTATACCACACATAATTTTTATCAAGATATGTGTGCTAGAATTTTTGAACAAAATTTTACTTTTATAACTTTAAGGAATAAAAAGCTGTAAAATTGCATTTCTTTTACGCAATTTTTTTTATTAATTCAGCATTACAGAAACGAAATTATTTGCCCCTGAAAGAATTTAGTGAAATATATTAGATTCATTCATTCGGAATATCTCCTACAGTAATAATAATTGAGAATTCGTTTAAAAGCTTACTAGGGACACGCACACAATAGAGAAAAGAGATAATCATAAACAAATAAATAGATAAGATAAGGCAAAATTAGAAGTTATAGTTGTTTTCACTCGTATGTTGATCTAAATGTAACTTGTTTCGTGAACGTATTGTCTGGTTAGAGATTAGACAGTTTAGTAATTGTCTTTGGTAAAACCCGAATGATAAAATGTTTATTTAAATATTTCTCAACAGGGAAGAGAATTAAAAAAAAAAACGCGAAACGAGGTTTTAGCGCAAAAATTAATTAAATATTTCATTCCTATTTTGTAGCAAACGTATTGTGACAAATTCTTAGAACAACTTTGTGAAAGAGGGCCAGATGCATGGAACTTTTTTGGGCCTTATAAAGGTGTTTTACAAAGTTAAAAATGGTTTTAAAGAATGACTAGGCTGACCGGGCCCGTGATAATAAATTTTAAAAGAAACATCAAGTTTTTATTGTTTTATATATCTTTAACCGGATTTGTATGAAATTATATTTTAAAAAGAAAAAATCGCGAAAAAATAGTAATATTTAGTGATAAAAGCGCACATTTTCTTGTTTTTTTTTTTTTTTTTTTTTTAACGTAGGATCGTTTCATAGTTTTAAAATAAAAATAATTTTTGTCCGAACTCTTTGAAATCTTTATGGGTGATAAGTAAAACGCTTTTACAGCCCGTGTAAAAATTTCATGAAAAAATATTGTTATCGAGTTGTAAAAGAAATGTTTTCTTCTCGCTTTTTTGTTTGTTTGTTTGTTGTCGCGTCGTCTCCTTGAACATAGCAATAAAATAATTATTCTCATCTTCCAAACTCTTTGACATTTCAATCCGTTATAAATATATAACTGTATCCAAGCTCTCTTTAAAACTTTGCGAAAATATGCATATTTAGTACAGTCAAAGCACCTTATAACGAAATCGAAAGTGCTCCAAACATTTGCTCGTTATAACGTGATTTCGTTAAAACGTTAAAACGAATTATTTCGTTATACAGTAAGAACTCCAATTATCTAAATAATATGGTCTGAATGTATTATGGGTATTCAGGAGTGTGGATAATGGAGACAATCATAAAAAAAGTAATTTATTACATATATCTATTAAATAGCTTTTGTTTAATACAAAAAAAGGCTTTATGGAGGGTTCGTACGCCTTTACCACAATTTTTAAATAGATTTTTTCTATTTAATATTTAATTGGCAGAAATTGTAGACGTGTCGTTTAATTGCAGGATTTGCCCTTTCATGTATTTAAATAAGGCGAAAAATGCTATTAAAAATTGTGGTAAAAACGTACGAACCCTGTTATGTATTCATATTAAATTAAGCGTTCAGGAAGGATTACTTTTACTACAAACAGTGAAAAGAAGAAAAGCGTTAATTTAAAAAGATTTTCTAGGTAATTATATTTCTACGAATATATACGTACAATTCATATCATAATTTTTTTTTTTTTTTTTTTTTTTTTTTTTTTTGCGATTATTGATCTGGATTACTGGAATTCAGATAATTACAGTTTTGTTGTATTTCTTTGTCAAAATCTAAAATCCATTCTTCAAATCGACATTTCGCCATCAAAGCTTTGCAGTTATGCCTGTACATTACAGGAAAAGTTTTCATTGCGTTCTTTTGGGATACACCGTGGATACTTTGCGTTTCTCATCTGCATATTTCGCTGTGCGTGTACGTTTAAACGATAAGGAAACTGCACCCTTTTCGAAAATTTTAAGAATATTTTCGCGATTTTTCAACATTGTGCTAAGAGAGCTAATTGGAATGCCATTTTTTTTTCACTACATCGATTTTTTTAACATTAATCTCGACGCATTTTATAATTTAGACTTTCTCTTCTAAACTCAAATATATATATATATATTTTTCTTTTGTTAGACACAGCCAGCGTACAAAGAGTTTTAAAAATTAACACATCATAAATTTACAGGAAAAGCAAATGTTAATGAAATCAGTCATCAAATAAAAAATAACATAATCCAGTTTAGCTAAGCTGTCGCCTCTCTGTCTGTCTTAAAACACTGCACCTCCCCAAATCTCTCTTGCAAGTATTGAAAGTATGTGATTGGCCGCAGAGAAAAAGATTGACGGTTATATGATGAAAAAAAAAAAGCTGGTATTTAAGAAATAAAATTCTAATTCCCGCGTTAAGTAAAAAAAAATAATAATAATAATAAAAATAATTCGCTATATCGTTTTTATTTCACTTTTCATGCTCGAATTCTTTTCGTTATAGCGTGTTTTTCGTTATAAATATTTCGTTAAATCGTTGTGAATTCTATATTCTTTAACATACAGACCAACTCAATGGTTTCCAGCATTTCGTTATATCGTGCTTTTCATTATATCGTAATTCGTTATAAAGTGCTTCAACTGTAGTGGAAACGTGTTCTTAAAAAAAAGCTTTAGCTTTCAACCTCAGAGCAAAAATATATTAGAAGGTCTATGTTTTCAATACAATGCTGACTCCAACCGTTTTCAATCAACCCTTTTCAATCCCCCTAGGCTAAACAGGTGAGGGCTAATCCATCAAGTTTCCCATTTCTGAGGGGAGTAGCCTGCAAAAAACGTTGGCGCATGCGCAAAGAGACGATATTTGTGCGTAAAATTTGACCAGAATGCGCTTTTCGTTTTAAGTATATAAATTTTTAGTCTCGCTTGCGACTTTTATAAGCGCGGGTTCAGGGTTAAGAGTTCTGCAGTGAGTATGGTATACACTCTAATATACTAGGGGTGCTTCAGTATCTGGATTACACTACAAGAAAAAAAAGTGTATAAGAAAACAGGGTTACAACCCATTTATACAGTGAAAAATAGAGGGTGCCTCTTTCCAACTGAACTTGGCCTTTTATTTCCCAATCTATTTATATAATATGCAAGTGAAGTGACGATTCCGGTCAGGACCCATCCATCCCACCAAAAATGTACAAATTCGAACAATGTACCAACATCTTACATGTAAACAAACAACAGAGCTGTGTAGTGATTCATTCCTTTTTGAGATTCATTGATAAAAAAGAGAAAAAAAACTTACACTGTTGTCCAAAAAGAAATAACGAAAAGTATTTAGACACATGGCTTTTTGGACGTCTTTTATTTGCAAGATAAATTTCCTTAAAAATATTTATCCGCATGTTCTTTATTTTTTAAGCTAATAAAAAATTCATATTTAATGTGACGTTACGAGAATATTATCCATTCGGATTATCTTTATGCTTATTGATGACATTTTTTTTTTTTCATCACAATTAAATAGAAAACACATTTTTATTTGATTGCATGTTTAGGAAGCATACAAGTACATACATAAAGTACGAGAGAAAAGTTTGTGCCGGTGAAAATAACATTGTGCTTAGTTTGAAATTCATTTGCCTGCAGTTAGCATATGGAAATGAAGCTCCATCTCGTGCCACTGTATTCAAAGCATTTTCTCATTCAACAAGGATTACAGTAGAATTTCTGGAACAACAACAACAAAATAAACATCAAAGTGAGAGAAAATCCACCCTATTCTCCTGATCTTGCAATGTGTTACTTTTGACTATTTTTTTATCTAAAAAAAAATTACGCTCCCGAAGATGCGATTGATGAGGCTATAAAACAATATTTTTCATCGATCCCAAGAAATAGATGACTTGAAGCATTTAATCTTTGAAAAATTCGCCCACAAAAGTGTATTGATCTTGGAAAGAACTACCTTGAATCCTAAGAGCGGGTAAATTTAATTTCTAGTACTTAGCCGTATCTCAAAAATTTCAGTGTGTCCCTTGAAAATTTGTGTATGGGTGTGGATGTGGCAACGATCCACTAAGATGTTAAAAAAAGAAAATTCAAATTTCCTCTCACAATACTACAAAGGTTGGCGACTCCTGTCCTTAGAGGGAAAAAAATATGCATTCAACTTTACCAACAAAGCAACTGGATAACAGATAGGCAACCATCAACTCAATTTTCTGCGTTTATGATTTCCTCGACGTAAAACTTGAAAATTCGCAGCTAACAATAATAATAATAAGAAGAAGAAAAATAAAGAAACGTGGAAATAATATAGAATTATATAGACTTGAAAAAAATTGTTATGATGTTGTTTTTCAAATGTGAGATATATTTAGATTTTTTCCCCCTTCTGGATAGGCGAAACGGAAAAATCTTCCACTACCGAGTCAATAAACTGAACAAAGAATCTTTCTCTGCAGCCGTTTTCATTGTTTTTTTGTTATACGAAATTAGTTTTTGTTTTTTAAACTGCTGCAATCAACAAATTCTCTCCCATTTGTCCAAGGGTTAGCTTGGTAATGCACTTTTATTTACAGAACAGATTCTTTTCGTTTTCTTTTTTCTTTAAGATCTCGTTTTTTTCCTTCGGAGAGGGGATCTCAGTTAAGTTAGGGTGACTAGAATGACCCAGATTGCTTACCTTTTTTAGTACAATAAGAGCTGAGAAAACGAAATCTGTGTATAACAGTCTGAGATTTCAAATTCCCCTCACTAATGTTAAACCTATGGGCGTGTGATGTTTTTGTATTTATAAAATATCTCCTCAGGAAATTAATATATTTTTTAATTTTTTTTTTCTGTGTGCTCATCTTGAAGGATGTCTCTTCCTTTCTTAGATGTCAAAATATTTCTAAAATATATACTTAATTTTATGTGAAGTGTTAAAATCGTACACAGTTTTGCTAAGATTTGAACACATAAAATGATAAATTTAGTATATATTTTAGAAATATTTTGACAACTAAGAAAGAAAAGAGACATCCTTTAAGAAGCCATCCTTAAGACATCCTTTAAGAATATTTCCACATAAAGATCTTTAAATTAATTTGAAATTTAATGTGTTTTAATAAATGAATTCACCTTATAAGCTTTGCGCGCAGGATTTCTCATAATGAGTCAAACTTTTTTTTACTAAGTAGAGATATAATATGTGTTTAAAATGACCGACACTGGAAAAAAATATATGATGATTAGTTCTTTAAAAAAAATTTAAAACCCCCAAATTTTGAATAAAAAAGAAATACCTGTAGGTCATATTGTGCATATATAAGCTTTAAACCTTCAGCCAAATTTTCATGAAATTCTATCCAGTCAATTTTTAGAAATCATGCGCGCGCAATGACCAACATCACTGTTTTGATAAAATTGACTTTAAAGATAAAATTACCCCTTGATCATGTAAAAAAAGCTCAAACTGTTTTGGACATTTTTGTAACTTCTCTTCTAAAGCGAATGTTTGCATGGGGTTTCTTCAGAACATGTTCCTGCATGTTTCTAAAAAATAAAATTTTAATATAAGCTATTATTATTATTGTTGTTGTTATTATCATTATTATTCTTATTTAACATTCTAAAAGGTAATGGGACTGCGAAAGAGGAAATGTTAATTTTCCAAATATTTTTTGTTTAAAATGAATTTAGACATCCGTAGTATCACGATGTTTCGTTCAAATCCGATAAGTAAAAATATGCGAAAAAGACTTTTTATTCATATATTTCCCTTTAAATGAGTTGGAATCTTTGAACTCCTTTTTTTTTTTTTTTTTTTTTTTTTTTTTTTTTAGTGTTTGTTTTTTCAACATATCAGTATGATAAAAATTGATAAAAATTGTAAAACTTCCACATATATTTTTCACTTTATTTTTTTCCTAATGGGCAACCCCATGGTGCATTACCTAAATTTAAGGATCGGATTTTAGTAAGAGAAATTATTATTTTTTAAATAAAAATGATAAATAAATAGTCATTTTTACTGTAATTTAGATATGTCAAGGTATTTTTCAATATAATAAATTATAACGCCTTGTAATAGTATATTACTTTTAAATGCTAAAGGTGTAAAATTAACAACTATAATATAAATTAAAATAACTTTTATTAGTTGTTTTACATGTTTCGACTCTTTCCGAGTCATTTTCAAAAACAAAATGAGAATATTCTAAAGCTGCACGGGCTTTGAGGTTATCATTTTCATGTACTTTTTTAAAAATTACGCACGTTATCTATTATTTTTTACTTGATTGTTTATTTTCATATCTTTGACAAAGATATTGAGTCGAAACATGTAAAACAACTAATAAAAGTTATTTTAATTTATATTATAGTTGTTAATTTTACACCTTTAGCATTTAAAAGTAATATAAGGTATTTTTCTTTTCTTAAACTAATTAAATATTTGGAAATCGTGTCCTTATAGTTATAGAGCAATATGTTGTTAGAAAAAGGTGACGCAGTATGGTTTCAAAAATACAAAATTGTAGGAGAAATGCAATTTTAAAATTTTCTTAAAATTTTTTTAAATAAAATATTTTTTCAATTTTTACCATAATAATTTCATTTTTTCTTGATTAAATCTTTTTTCTTCATAAAACCATATCATAACATGTCAAAAAGATTTTTTATAAAATATTAAAATTAAACAAAAAATAGTTCAAAGGGTCCCTTTAAATGAAAAAGTTTTTGGTCCCAGTGAAAATGATGCAATACAATTGCAAATTATATTGTACCTAATAAAACAGAAATCTGTATAAGACGGAAATTTTTCAGTCCCTGGTGATATCGTCTTAGCAGTTTTATTGAATTGAAAAAAATTAAAACTTCCACTTTATAACTGTACTTAATTGCAAAAAAAAAAAAAAAAAAAAAAAAAAAAAAAAAAGGCGTTCTATTTTTTAAAATATAAGCATAATTAAATTAAAAGCCTTTCTAGCGCAACATTAATTTTAATCACACTACTTCACAGTATACAGAAAATTTACAAAATACAAGAAGCGACACACATCATGTAGTTTTCCAGTTGGTGGGTTTAAAGTTTTTTGGATGTCAGGACGCCCATTTACCTTTCCGGGCAAAACTTAGATTTCACGGCACAAGGGCCGAAGGACGCTTTTCTCTCTCGAGAGAAAACTACTGGACTCCTCTGCTCGGAGATCGCAACAGAATTACCTCTCAAGATTTGAGTATATATCGTAGATGAATTTCAAGTAGTTCAATGACTTAATAACCCATGCTAGCGGCTTTTGAAGTGGTTGAGATATGTTAGAGTTCTGGTCTTAAGTACTGCGAATTTATCGTGCAATAAAAGTCTGTATAGTGTCAGATCAGAAGAAGAGAGATAAAATTTATATGTACTTGGAAAGTCTAATAAACTCTTGAGAATATTTATACGTGTGCATCTGGAATCGATTTGCAATTTCAGTTGAAGGAAGCAATATTTAACAATCTTCTTGTATACAACTTAAGACTTCCAATTAGTGAGTCAGGCTTAGTTACAATATATTTAAAAGTGTCTAAAATATTTCATTGTTGAAGTTTCATAGCCAGTTGGTCTATTTTGGCGAGAGTAGTTTGATGCATCATTAACTCCATCGTTTTTGTAAGTCATAAACATATGTAACCATAAAGCTTATTTGGCTATTGATCACCTGTGGCCGCTAACGGGAAAAAGCCTTTAAATTAATTTATTAATTTATAATCAAGTTCTAAAAATATAAAAACGTTGTACTGTTATCGGAAACACAACTGTTTACACAATTTTTATAATTCTAGCCTTAGCTGCAGATTTTTGTTGCTTTAAATCTGCAGATGTTTTCTTTTTTCTTATTTCAATTGATAAATGTACTTTATCCTTATATGAAACTTTGTTTTGGAGAAAATATAATGTTTTTTAGCAAAAGTATTTTTTTTTCTTATTTTTTGTTATATATATGCTAAAATACTCGAGATTTTCCAAACAAGTGATTCTAAGTATTTTCTTTACTTTTCCTTTCCTTTCATTCATTCTTTCTTTTTCTTTATACTTATGTGTGATGATACAACATACAAACATTCCATTTATCTTAAAGCCACAATTCTCCACAATCCACTACACACTCTGAGGTAATTCTCACATTATCCGGTCATTTATCAGTCATATTGCATGCTGACTCAACTGGCCGGTGAATGTAGCAGATTTGAGAAGAGAAAACGTCGTTATGTAGTTGAATAGACTTTATTAACTTATATAAATTATAAGTTTTTAGAACATTTTCATAGTTTAGTGGACATCTTTCAAAATTATCAAGTAAACTTGAATGTTAAAAGAAGACGTGAATTCAAAGATACGATAATTCTCTCACTACTAGCAGCATAGTTTTTTAGACAACTGAAAATCAGTAAAAATTCTGCATTCCCGAGCCGATGCGTCTCGTTTTAAGCTAGCGAGGCCTAAGAATCTCTTCGCCAATGCTGGGATAATTTAACCAATGAGCGGGTTAGAAGGCTACGGGATTCATTATTGTACGCACCATAAAATTGAGATGAGCTGTCCTATCTGTAATTTCGTGGAAAATCGAGTTACGGAATAAAAAATAAATAAATAAATAAATAAATAAATAAAAGGCGAAAAAAAGAAAATGGTTTAAAAGTGATAAATGCTTTTAATAGATTGAATTCTGCTTCAAGATTTGAGAAATAAAAAAGTTTTTTTTGAAGGAAAAATAAATACGGGAAGTAATTTTAGATGTTATTTGAAGGGAAATAAAATAAGAATTTATGCAATTTAAAATAAAAATAGATTTATATACGGAAATAAATGGAATATTGTTTAATATAGAAAAAAAATTGTAAACTAGGGTTGTAGAATGAATTGAGAAGGGGAGATTTTTATAGAACAATTTTAATAATATACGGAATTTTGAATTTTATAATATATATACAGTGAAACTTCTTTTAAAGGCCACCCCTATTCAAGGACCACTTCTATTAAGGGCCAATATTTTTAGGAACGAAAAATTTTCCCATAGACATAATGTTAATTTTACTCCTATTAGGGGCCGCACCTACCCTTCATAAAGGCCTTTTTTTTCACATGTGCCTTAAATCCTAAACAGGTGTAATGATTTTTTTTAAATTTTTATTTCAGGAGTTCAATCTGATTCAGATAAGGATAATGAGTCTGCAGCTGTAAATATATCCCGTCAGGAAACGCTAACAGGAATAAATAATCTAATATCTCATTCTAAGGCATTAATAAATTATGCAAATTTAAGTAATTTGTTCCAAAAAGTAAAAAAATCATTAGAAACCAAAATTGTCTGCAAAAAAATTATGAAAAGTAAACAAACTTCAATAGAAAATTTTGTCAATCATGTATAGCGTTTCAAAATGTTAATAAACAGTTTTTTTACCTATATAGGTTTTGATTTTCTTATTTAAGTTTTTTTTGTCACCCCTATTCAAGGGCCACCCCTCATAAGGGCCAATTTTCAATGGAACGGCAGGTGGCCCTTACAGAGATGTTTCACTGTGTTTTTTTTTAATACTTTACTTTAGTTTGAAAGCCAAAGCATTTTTACAAAAAATTATTCAACGTAATAAATATAAATCTATAGAAAACTATCACTCGCAGCAGTCTGGAAATTTGGATTAGGATAGAATGCTCGAATGCACCCGGGGCTCAGATTTTTAATATTTTGATAATTAGCCGAGATCTTAATTAAAAACCCTAATGAAAATCGAAAATTGCCGAGTTTCCATCTTGCCGCCGATTGTGCCTATGCCTGTCTCAGGTAATCCTCGATTCTTCAAGCAGACGAAGGTAAGACGTTCGCTTTATAGGCATTTTGACCCTTTCGCGTTCTAGCGGTACTTTTTGTTAGAACAATTATTAATATTTACTATTTCAAAAAACATTTATTTCTGTAGGTCGATTTCGTATTTCGAGAATCCGAAAAAAATAGTTCCGGATAATCGTGGTTATTGAAATTCAATAAGCTTCTTCCCATTATTACATACTAAGTGCACACCAAATTTCAAGTCTCTATCTCGATTTTTCGGGACATAGAGCGTTTGCAGACACACAGACAGACAGACGGACGGCAAATTTTTTTTTTCTAAAAATATGTTTTTCGGAATCTCTAGTGTCTGAAACGTGTAAATCCGTAAATTTTTTTTTTCGATTTTCAAAACGATTACAAGACTTACTCTATACAACGTATGATGGGTAAGTAAAAAGAGAGAGAGACACAGAGAAAAAATCCTCCATACACTTTAATCTCAAAATTGTTGGAGAGAAAAATGAAAATAGCCATTCGTTTGAGTATTGTGGAGGGTTGCTACGGGTCAGGGAATTTTCCAGGGAAAGTTCCAGTAGTAACTTATATAAAAACTCGCCTTAAAAAAAAGAAAAAGTTTCAGGCGATTCAATTACTCGAATCTTTCTGTAAGAAAATACTCTTATGTTTCCTGAAAAATTCCCTGACCCGTAGCAATCCTGATTACGGTTTTTTACAATTTATGTTTTTTTTTAAATTATAAGTTTAGAGGACCGTTTCCATACTGACATTGTACCCACATTTTGAAAATTTCAATACGAATATTTAATTTTGGCATCCTATTTGGATTTTTTTAATTTTTCCATACGGTGGAAACCAAACGTGTTGACGTGGTTTAAGAATTTTACAGCTGAAAAATTTTCAACTCCAAAAGTTAAATTCATTTGTAATAGTTTCAAAACAAACTGCAATGTGTGTAGCGCGGAAGTTCTACTTTTTTGGCCAAAAAATTACTTTATTTTTACGATTTTTTTTTTTAGTTACAAAGAGAAAGAGATACTGCCTTCGGACTTTTTGCATTTTATTTATTGACATTTCACTTATATTGATATATATTTTACTGCACATTTCAATCCGCCACTCGGGAAGATAAATATATCATTCTTTATCGTTGATTGATATGTTACCATCACCCGTATAGAGATGCCAGATGCGTGATGTCAGTTCGAAAAACCGTTCACTAGGACACTTCCAATAAATATTAAATTAACATTTATAAACTGCACCCTTTAACATTTACAAGAAAACACAATATTTACACTTACCAACAAGGATATAGCAGATTCTGCACTCTATTAAGTTACACTTGAAATGCTCGTTACGAATCAGTTAAAACGATATTAAAACACCATCCTTGTCTCTTTTAGACATACACTACTAGATTTATCTGATATCACGGCCATGCAGGTCTCCAGAATAACAGTTTGCCCTTAGGCTTTCTCTTACAAGGCACTTCCAGGAAACTAACACTCGTGGTCTGCTCACAGCACAACTACTCTCAAAACGCAATTCAAACTGGTCTCACGGCCTACCCACATCAAGAACGCACTCCAAACTGAACGGTTTCTACTCTCAACTGAAAAAGGGTTTCTCCTCCTTTCTCACTCTCAATTTACGGAGCTTCAAATATGTGAATCTAAAATTTTAGCTCACTCCGCCAGTAATTCTTGAGTTATAATGGAAAATTACTGGCTATGCACATTGCAGTCTGTTTTGCAGATATTAAATAAAAGTCTAAATATAAAAACTTTACAGCTACATTATAGACTCCGCGTAAAAGAATAACTTTATGGTAAAACATAATCTTAAACCACTTGGACGAACGACTTCCCGTTTGGTATCCCTTAGTAACATTTCCACCAAAATCTAAATATGAAATCAAAATTTGGTGTTCGTATTAAAATTTCAAAATTTGGTACAATTTCAATATGAAGACTGGACTTTTAAAAATATATATATAAATTGAAAAAATACAATTCTTAATAGAATGGTTATTTTTGTTTTCTCTGAAAAAACTTTAGCCATTAAAATGTGTTGGATGTCGTATTTTTTATTTGATCGACAGTACGTTTTCAGGAGTGTATCAATAGAGAAACTTTATGTTGAGTATTATTAGTTTGAACAAAAGTTATTGTTTGAAAATTATGAAACAAATGGGGCAGTACCCTCGCCCCTTAGAAAATTCCTTAGTTACGCCCATGCTTATATTCTATACGTTTTATATGCCTCTAACAAATGGAGTTGCGTGAAATAATAATCCCATGTATTTAGCTGATGATTATGAAACATATTATCAGTCTATTTTTATAGGTATTATTATTATATTTGTATAGGAGAATGCGGTATTTAAGAGAACATTTTCACCAAAAATTATCCAACATGCCAAATTAATGTATTGTAACAGAAGTTTTCGAGAAAAAACATGAGTTGCAGATCATGTTGGGGAAAAACATGAGTTCAGTTAATTTCATGACAACAGTTTTTGTTCAAAACATCGAATGCTTATAAGAGAGTGTTTTTTTTATATATATATATATTTATACTCATTTCATGAGCCTCATAATTTGCAAAGTTTGTAAATTCCGACGTATATTTTATTATGTAATAATATTTGATTGTTGTGAATTCACGAACATTGAAAAGACTTTGGAAAGTTTGCAAGAGTTGTCGGAAATTATTATGTAATAACATTTGATTGTTGCTTCAAAACCGTTTAAAACTTCAGGTAATTCATTGTTGTTACAAAAATGACGCATTGAAAAAAAAGAAGATTTTTACTCGGCGGGTACTTATAAAACCGATTACAACAATGTATTTAAATAAATAAGGCAAATTCCAACAATTCATTTTCACCATTCTCAAAAAAATAGTCATATATGTAGGTTGAAAAAACAAAACAACTCTACAAATCATAATAAAACCAAAAAAAAATGTCGTCAAAATATTCATCTGGAATAGAAGATGAAGAAAGTGATTCTTCAGACGAAGAATTTACAATTCTCGATGAAAGAGATCCTCGTTGCAGAGTTCTTTATACACATCCACAATTCCAGTCAATTTTTCAACCCACAGAAAATTATGAAATATTTGCTAAATACAAAAACAAAAATGATGTTAAGGAAAATGATATTAAGGCAATTACCATAAATAATTCATTTGAAAACATCACAGAAACACTTGAACCAAAGGATGAAAATATGAAAAGAGATGAACAAAAAGATCAAGAAAGAAATTCGGAAAACTTTAAAGGAGATGAAGAATCTGATAATATAAGTGGCACCGGAAATGAAAATCTCAAGAAAGAAAACTTTTCGAGAGTAGTCTCTGAAAATACCAAAAGTAAAACCAAAAGATTTTCCTCAACAAGGAAGATAATGCAAAGAGGGGTGATATGGTTTCTCAACTCATTTTTCAAATATTCAACAAAGCATCAGCCAATTTTAATTTAAACAGGTAGTTTTTAAAGAGCATTCGTCGGGCTATTATAGTAATAATAATAACAATACAAATATTTAAGTAACTCTTAAATTTTTATTAATGCATATTTAATTTTTACTCTGAATACTTTCATTTAATTCATTTTATATTGTTGTTTTTTTATTTTCCAACCACCCTTATTCAATGAATGACTAATATTAATTTTAATAATTAAAAAAAAAGGTATATAAATAGAGCCCCGTCATTAGATTTTACAAACCTGTTTTCTCTTCAGTCAATCAGCGGATGATAAAAATGATTCTTTTAGAGTTATGTTTGAAGTATTCCTCTCTATCTACAGTTCTCTTCTTGTCTCTCTCTTTCTCCCTCTTCCACCCTTTCTCACTGATCTCCCTTCTCCCACCTTTCCTTCCCCTCCTGCCCACTTCGCTCCTCTCTCCCCTTCTTCCTTTTCTCACCTTATCCTCTCCTCTTCCACTCCCGTTCCCTCAGTTTCCTCCTTCCCCTTACCTCCTCTCTCTCCCACTGCCCATCTTCTGCTTGTCTGACCACCGTTCTCCCCCCCCCTTTTTTTTTAAAAAAAGTAGTTAAGTATTTAGTAATTAAGTAGTTTAAGTTTTAGTAGTTAAGTTTAGTCATTAAGAAAGAGAACGTGGAATGATGGTTGGCAGAACAGTGGATGGGAGAAGGGGTGAGGGGAAAGAATGGGAGTGAGGAAACAGGAGTGAAAGAGGAGAGGAATGGGGAGAAAAGGAAAAAGGAGAAAGGGGAGCAAAGCAGGCAAGAGGTGGTTGGAGGAATGGGGAAAGGAGAGTAGGGGGAAAGGGTGAATGAAAGAGATAAAGAAGGACACGTGGGGAGCTGGAGATGAAAAATCCTTCATTCATCACTCAAAATTCATCATTATTTGGAATGAAGCTGAATGGTTGAAGAGAGAAACGAGCATCTCTTCCCTGTGGACAAAAGGCCCACCTTATGGTGAAGCGAAACAAGGAGATCAGGATAATTTTTATGAGACAATAGTTTAAACGAAAAATAAAAAATGACCTACAAACAACGTACAAAAATAATACTATTTATACAAATGCCATTCTAAGCCATTAATTAAATCAATATGCACTTAAAGATTTTTTAAATGAATATACAATAATAATAATAATAATAATAATAATAATAATGAATATAAAAACCCGATGCTGCTCTTTATAAAACGCTCTTGTTGGATAAATAAATTCAAGTTCAGAAATTGCAAATACAAAATAGTTTATATCAAAGAAGTTCACTAGAGGGAAAAAAAATATATAATTTCTATAGCAATATAAATAGCTATTAATTACGAGAAAAAGGGATTGATTGAAGAATATGAGAAAAAATTATGAATATCAAGTTAAACAGAAATCTGGTTGGGAAAAATTTTGAAGGCAGCAATAATGTATACATGAAAAATAACTATGTTGATGTTTTTTTTGTTATATGATCTTCCAAAATCTTTGTAACAAGCCATCATTAAAAATACCAAAAGTTCTTAATGCTTCTTTTTTCTTTTACCTAAGCGATTTTCACTTAAAATATCTCTTTTTCAAATAATTGTTTTGAAATATATATATATGTATATATAATATTAATCTGGTATTCGTTGTTTTGAATATACAGTATTATTAAAGCTGTAAACTGTTGCGATAGTATTTATGTACCTAATACGATAGTATTGCTGTAATTATTTTACTCAAATTGCAGTTACATTTAAATAACTTTCAAGTGTTTTGTAGGAAAGTGCCAAGTGATGTGTAACACAAGTAACTGAAACATGCAAGATAAACGAATATAAATTTAAAATCGGGAATTTTTAGCTGTATATTTGGTTTAAGTGATATTTACAATGACAACCCATTAGCTGAGTATTATCATTTAAAGCTTTTATCCAATTTTTCCGATTTAATATATTGATCATATTAGACCAGTGTTTCCCAACCTGTTTTAGGCCGTGCCCCCCTAAATCATATCTAAAACCTCGATGCCCCCCCCCCCCTCCTTCCGCCTGTGACAAATAATTCTTATTATATAAAAAGTGAACTCTTATTCCACTAAAACAGTCCTAAACGTCTTTTAATTGGATCTAAATAAAGAACAGTACATTCACAAAAGAAAAAGAATTAACGCAAAGAAAGTACTTTTGAAGAAATCGTTAATAATAATAATAGTAATAATATTCAGCGATGTAAAAAAGCAAATTAACTTTTTTATTATTTAATAGAAAATTGAGATACATAAATAAAAACTTTAATTTTAATTGAAGCTTTCCTATGATGCTTTTATAATTTTAATTACTGGCAGTAGAAATAATACCTAATAAATTCAAAATAGACTTCACATTGAAGAGAAAAAAATTAATAAGATCCTTATGCTTCATGATGGCTGTAGAGAGCTTCTATATCAGGCTCTAATTTAGTCAACTTTAATCTCAAGTCCCCTTGTTTAGTTATTTCCAGTCAATTTCTTTTCTTCAGCAGTAAATCATTTACTGCACTAAAACCACATTCAATTAGGTATGATGATGGGAATGATAACAATATTTTTTTCGCAAATTTTCCTGCATTTGGATATTTAGATTCTGTCTGAGCACAAAGCCATGCCATCACTCTTTTTATACTGAATAAGGTTTTAACTGGCTCGTCGTTTTGAATTTCAGAGATTTCTTCTGGGCATCGTATTGAATCATCAGATGATAAGTAAACTAACATTGGCTGCATGACTCATTATGGGAAATCCATTTTATTTAAATCAGAAAATCTATCGTTCGGATCAGAAGCCAACATTTTCAAATGATCCACAATAACAGTTATAGCGGCATCGGTCTTCTCGCATTTTTTTTTAACCAGCAAAATAGATCAAACTTTCTCTCAGAAATAGTATGTTTCTGTCATACCTCGCTGAATGTAAAAAAGCCAAATATTTTTGCTTTTGCATCTACAAGTGTTTTATCTTTATTTATTTATTTTTTTTAATTATTTATTTAAGTTATTTAGTTTTTCCAAGATATCTGTTAAATAACTAACAAATGATTTTCCATCAATGGCTTGTAGGTGTTTCATGTCAGACTTCTTATTTAAAAACTCACCAAGGACATCGAACAACACCATGAATCTTTTTAAGCATTTTCCCTTTGAGAGCCATTTTACATCAGTGTGAAGTAAAAGACGAACATTTTTTGCGTTTTTACCTTCACAAAACTGCTTTAATAGACGCTCACATTTGGCGTAGGATATTATGGAGGCGATACATCTTACAACAGATTTCAATATATCATTAAGGATAGGTGAAACGTTTTCTGATTCTAAACTCTTGGATGACACAATGCACAAGAAGCATTTCTGGATTTTCATCTTTCATTAGTTTTAAACATCCAGTTCTCTTACCCATCATAACTGGAGCACCACCTGCTTTGCAAGATGCTATATTTATCATTGGTATACTACTTATATCTAAGTAATTTTTCAATGTATTAAAAATATCAGAGGCAGTAGTGGTGCTCTCTAATGAGTTAAAGAAAATCAATTATTCAGTAAATTCACCTATATCAACATACCTTACATAAGTAAGCAATACGACTTCACTCTCTCTTAGAGTTGATTCGTCTGCAGAAATTTCTTGATTTCAGATTTTCAACAAGTTGTGCTTCAATGTCCTCACTCATTTCATCTACTATTCTACTAATAGTATTGTTACTAAGTGGCATGGATTTCACACCTTTGTCATCTTTGCACAGGACTGTTTTAAGGAATATTGATACTGATGGTAATCAAATTTTCAACTATAGTGTGTAGTTTTTTCCAGATTTAGCAATGCGTAAAGATATTTTATAACTAGCCTCAAGAGTACAATTTTCTGTAGCACTTTTTGTGTGAATAGAGACTTAACCGTTGGTCTTTTTACAATTTTTTCTTTTGAAGTTCTAAAATAACTTAAATTTGAATTCATATACTCACTATGTTTTGCCTTCATATGTGCTTCAAGACGACCTAGTTTCATAGATTCATTGCTTAATCATTGTTTTCATAAAAGGCAAAAAGGGTGTGCAGTGGTTTCATCGTGGTTTGCCGGTATGAAACCAAATTTTAAGTATTCATCTAAATACATTTTTCAGATTTTTCAGAGAAATACCAATTATATTTTTCTAATTATTTTTTTATACTATACACAGTCATATGATAAATAATAATTTGATATGCATGTAGTGAAGTAAGCTAAAGTTAACTAGATTATATGAAAACATCAGTGACGTTTAAATAAATATCTAAAAATAGGATTAATTCACTTATTGGATGACGAAAAATACGACGATTACAAAACAGAAGACTCTATCGAGTAATTTGGCCCAGGGGATTATCAAAGAAAACTACAGAAACAGTTTTTAAAAACAATAGCCGAATATACAGTACAAAATAGTTTGCACACATATTCAGAGCAAATTTTTCACGCACTTATTTATTCATAAAATTAAAAAAAAAAAAAGAAAATAATGAAATAATTTATTTAATTACTTGGCCTGTTTAAAGCATATGCAAACTTACACTACATTTAAAAAAAAAGAAAAGAAAAAAATCCTTACTTAATTGTAGAATTTGCGATTCAATAGCAGAAACATTTCTTTTCATAAATAGTGGTGGGAGGTGGAAGTTAATCTATGTGTTACTCGAGCCTTATATATTCCAAATAACTACTTCTGTTCAAAACAAAAACAAATTATGGGAATAGTTCATTAACTGAGCCTGATTATTTCCAAACATCACAATTTCCATTCATCACTCAGAACAAATTTTATTTTAACCTTCTCAACGCCACAAACTGATATATCTGTTGACTAAGCTGTAGGCTTCACTGCAATAGCAGCATTATTTAAATTAATTTAATTCTGTAAATATAATGCAATTTAAGACATTAGCTAATGATTAATACTCATAAGGATTATATTCATTTATTTAATTAAGATTTTTATATTATGTTCCAAAATTCAGCTTTTTTTTAGCATTTTAAAAAATTACACAGAAAACAACAGTACAATTTTGCCCTTTTGCTCGGTGGTCACAGGATTTTAATAAGCAGTATAAAGAATAAATTATGAATTATAAGAAAAGAAGTGGTAAGTATTAAACCTTATTTTAAAACTTTAAACTAGAAAATATAGATGGAATAAGAAATTTTGAACATAGTTCAATTAATTGAATTATGAAACAATTAATGAAATTTGAATATAGCCAGTTCAATAAATTTAAGTTTTAAAATTTTATGAAATCAGAAAATGAAAAGTTATTAATTGAAATTATCATAGAAAATATGCTTAAGAACTGAAATTCTTATTGAAGTATTATAATTTCCAATATAGTCATTGCTAAGTTTAAACCACTACATCCGCAATATAACGGAGGTAGCGGTTAAACACATTAAAATAAAAATATTTATGGCATCATACAAAAAGAAAAAATCTTGAAATAATTAACAGGTATAAAATGCTATTATACAGTTTCAAAACTTATTTTAAATAAGTGTTGTATTTATATTACTATTAGGAAACGCCACAATATTCAGAGGCCATTCCCACTGAATTGAGATATTTGTAATTCTTTCCGAGAACTATTAAAAATTTTTGTCCTTGACTATAATCCAGAATCAGATATTCGCTCTAGGATCCTAAAATAAAGATCTCTAAAAAAATGCGTTTTAATTGGTTGATAGAACTTCTGGTCATGTATCTGACGGTAGCGCTTTGTCTTGTGTTTTCCCAAGTATCAATTTAAAACAGTTAAAATTTAAAAAAAATGTTTTAAAACAGAATATTTATTTCTCAAAATGCTTTTTAAATTTTTGTTTAATTTTTATTATTTTTTTAAAAAAATCTTTCAAACTGTTTTAGGATTTAAAGAGCTGACATCTGAATTTCTCCAAATTCTCAATTGCCCCCCAAAAAAGTCAAATTGCCCCCCTGTGGGGCGTACGCCCCCCGTTGGGAACCACTGTATTAGACGTAATTTATCGATCTGTGGTGTAGCTACATATTTAGCGCCCTGGAGTAAATAAAATTGGTGCGCCCTCTTGTCACTAGAAAAAGTTTTGCCAAACTTTGCTTTGAATTTAAAAAACATATACAGTGAAACTTCTTTTAAAGGCCACCCCTATTCAAGGGCCACTTCTATTAAGGTCCAATATTTTTAGGAACGAAAAATTTTCCCATAGACATAATGTTAATTTTACTCCTATTAGGGGCCGCACCTACCCCTCATAAAGCCCTTTTTTTTCACATGTGCCTTAAATCCTAAACAGGTGTAATGAATTTTTTAAAATTTTTATTTCAGGAGTTCAATCTGATTCAGATAATGATAATGAGTCTGCAGCTGTGAATATATCCCGTCAGGAAACGCTAACAGGAATAAATAATGTAATATCTCATTCTAAGGCATTAATAAATTATGCAAATTTAAGTAATTTGTTCCAAAAAGTTAAAAAATCATTAGAAACCAAAATTGTCTGCAAAAAAATTATGAAAAGTAAACAAACTTCAATAGAAAATTTTGTCAATCATGTATAGCGTTTCAAAATGTTAATTAACAGTTTTTTCACCTATATAGGTTTTGATTTTCTTATTTTAGTTTTTTTTTGTCACCCCTAATTAAGGGCCACCCCTCATAAGGGCTAATTTTCAATGGAACGCCAGGTGGCCCTTACAGAGATGTTTCACTGTATTTTTTTTTTAATACTTTACTTTAGTTTGAAAGCCAAAGCATTTTTACAAAAAGTTATTCAACGTAATAAATATAAATCTATATTAATAAAGAAATATGTTTGCCTGTGTGAGTGTGTTTGTTGGTGAAAGCTAGAGAAAACTATCACTCGCAGCAGTCTGGAAATTTGGATTAGGATAGAATGCTCGAATGCACCCGGGGCTCAGATTTTTAATATTTTGATAATTAGCCGAGATCTTAATTAAAAACCCTAAAGAAAATCGAAAAATGCCGAGTTTCCATCTTGCCGCCGATTGTGCCTATGCCTGTCTCAGGTAATCCTCCATTCTTCAAGCAGACGAAGGTAAGAGGTTCGCTTTATAGGCATTTTGACCCTTTCGCGTTCTAGCGGTACTTTTTGTTAGAACAATTATTAATATTTACTATTTCAAAAAACATTTATTTCTGAAGGTCGATTTCGTATTTCAAGAATCCGAAAAAAGTATTTCCGGATAATCGAGGTTACTGAAATTCAATAAGCTTCTTCCCATTATTACATACTAAGTACACACCAAATTTCAAGTCTCTATCTCGATTTTTCGGGAGATAGAGCATTTGCAGACACACAGACAGACAGACGGACGGCAAATTTTTTTTTTCTAAAAATATGTTTTTCGGAATCTCTAGTGTCTGAAACGTGTAAATACGTAAAATTCTTTTTTTTTTTGAAAAAAAATCCTCCATACACTAAATCTCAAAATTTTTGGAGAGAAAAATGAAAATAGCCATTCGTTTGAGTATTGTGGAGGGTTGCTACGGGTCAGGGAATTTTCCAGGGAAAGTTCCAGTAGTTTCTTATATAAAAACTCGCCTTAAAAAAAAGAAGTTTCACGCGATTAAATTACTCGAATCTTTCTGTAAGAAAATACTCTTACGTTCCCTGAAAAATTCCCTGACCGTAGCAATCCTGATTACGGTTTTTTATAATTTATGTTTTTTTTTAAATTATAAGTTTGGAGGACCGTATCCATACTGACATTGTACTCACATTTTGAAAATTTCAATACGAATACTTAATTTTGGCATCCTATTTGGATTTTTTAAATTTTTCCATACGGTGGAAACCAAACGTGTTGACGTGGTTTAAGAATTTTAAAGCTGAAATATGTTCAACTCCAAAAGTTAAATTCATTTGTAATAGTTTCAAAACAAACTGCAATGTGTGTAGCGCGGAAGTTCTACTTTTTTAGCCAACAAATTACTTTATTTTTACGATTTTTTTTTAGTTACAAAGAGAAAGAGATACTTCCTTCGGACTTTTTGCATTTTATTTATTGACATTTCATTTATATTGTGATATATTTTACTGCACATTTCAATCCGCCACTCGGGAAGATAAATATATCATTCTTTATCGTTGATTGATATGTTACCATCACCCGTATAGAGATGCCAGATGCGTGATGTCAGTTCGAAAAACCGTTCACTAGGACACATCCAATAAATATTAAATTAACATTTATAAACTGCACCCTTTAACATTTACAAGAAAACACAATATTTACATTTACCAACAAGGATATAGCAGATTCTGCACTCTATTAAGTTACACTTGAAATACTCGTTACGAATCAGTTAAAACGATATTAAAACACCATCCTTGTCTCTTTTAGACATACACTACTAGATTTATCTGATATCACGGCCATGCAGGTCTCCAGAATAACAGTTTGGCCTTAGGCTTTCTCTTACAAGGCACTTCCAGGAAACTAACACTCGTGGTCTGCTCACAGCACAACTACTCTCAAAACTCAATTCAAACTGGTCTCTCGGCCTACCCACATCAAGAACGCACTCCAAACTGAACGGTTTCTACTCTCAACTGAAAAAGGGTTTCTCCTCCTTTCTCACTCTCAATTTACGGAGCTTCAAATATGTGAATCTAAAATTTTAGCTCACTCCGCCAGTAATTCTTGAGTTATAATGAAAAAATACTGGCTAT
This sequence comes from Maratus michaelseni, assembly GCA_963931845.1. NCBI lineage: Eukaryota > Metazoa > Arthropoda > Arachnida > Araneae > Salticidae > Maratus > Maratus michaelseni. Next base: position 409,187,233 of record OZ007591.1, on the reverse strand, counting down.
GCACATTGCAGTCTGTTTTGCACATATTAAATAAAAGTCTAAATATAAAAACTTTACAGCTACATTATTGCCTCCGCGTAAAAGAATAACTTTATGGTAAAACATAATCTTAAACCACTTGGACGAATGACTTCGCGTTTGGTATCCCTTAGTAACATTTCCACCAAAATCTAAATATGAAATCAAAATTTGGTGTTCGTATTAAAATTTCAAAATTTGGTACAATTTCAATATGAAGACTGGACTTTTAAAAATATATATATAAATTGAAAAATACAATTCTTAATAGAATGGTTTTTTTTTTTTTGTTTTCTCTGAAAAAACTTTAGCCATTAAAATGTGTTGGATGTTGTATTTTTTATTTGATCGACAGTACGTTTTCAGGAGTGTATCAATATAGAAACTTTATGTTGAGTGTTATTAGTTTGAACAAAAGTTATTGTTTGGAAATTATGAAACAAATGGGTCAGTACCCTCGCCCCTTAGAAAATTCCTTAGTTACGCCCATGCTTATATTCTATACGTTTTATATGCCTCTTAACAAATGAGTTGCGTGAAATAATAATCCCATGTATTTAGCTGATGATTATGAAAAATATTATCAGTCTATTTTTATAGGTATTATTATTATATTTGTATAGGAGAATGCGGTATTTAAGAGAACATTTTCACCAAAAATTATCCAACATGCCAAATTAATGTATTGTAACGGAAGTTTTCGAGAAAAAACATGAGTTGCAGATCATGTTGGGGAAAAACATGAGTTCAGTTAATTTCATGACAACAGTTTTTGTTCAAAACATCGAATGCTTATAAGAGAGTGTTTTTTTTATATATATTTTTTTTTATACTCATTTCATGAGCCTCATAATTTGCAAAGTTTGTAAATTCCAACGTATATTTTATTATGTAATAATATTTGATTGTTGTGAATTCACGAACATTGAAAAGACTTTGGAAAGTTTGCAAGAGTTGTCGGAAATTATTATGTAATAACATTTGATTGTTGCTTCAAAACCGTTTAAAACTTCAGGTAATTCATTGTTGTTACAAAAATGACGCATTGAAAAAAAAGAAGATTTTTACTCGGCGGGTACTTATAAAACCGATTACAACAATGTATTTAAATAAATAAGGCAAATTCCAACAATTCATTTTCACCATTCTCAAAAAAATAGTCATATATGTAGGTTGAAAAAACAAAACAACTCTACAAATCATAATAAAAACAAAAAAAAAAATGTCGTCAAAATATTCATCTGGAATAGAAGATGAAGAAAGTGATTCTTCAGACGAAGAATTTACAATTCTCGATGAAAGAGATCCTCGTTGCAGAGTTCTTTATACACATCCACAATTCCAGTCAATTTTTCAACCCACAGAAAATTATGAAATATTTGCTAAATACAAAAACAAAAATGATGTTAAGGAAAATGATATTAAGGCAATTACCATAAATAATTCATTTGAAAACATCACAGAAACACTTGAACCAAAGGATGAAAATATGAGAAGAGATGAACAAAAAGATGAAGAAAGAAATTCGGAAAACTTTAAAGGAGATGAAGAATCTGATAATATAAGTGGCGCCGGAAACGAAAATCTCAAGAAAGAAAACTTTTCGAGAGTAGTCTCTGAAAATACCAAAAGTAAAACCAAAAGATTTTCCTCAACAAGGAAGATAATGCAAAGAGGGGTGATATGGTTTCTCAACTCATTTTTCAAATATTCAACAAAGCATCAGCCAATTTTAATTTAAACAGGTAGTTTTTAAAGAGCATTCGTCGGGCTATTATAGTAATAATAATAACAATACAAATATTTAAGTAACTCTTAAATTTTTATTAATGCATATTTAATTTTTACTCTGAATACTTTCATTTAATTCATTTTATATTGTTGTTTTTTTATTTTCCAACCACCCTTATTCAATGAATGACTAATATTAATTTTAATAATTAAAAAAAAGTATATAAATAGAGCCCCGTCATTAGATTTTACAAACCTGTTTTCTCTTCAGTCAATCAGCGGATGATAAAAATGATTCTTTCAGAGTTATGTTTGAAGTATTCCTCTCTATCTACAGTTCTCTTCTTGTCTCTCTCTTTCTCCCTCTTCCACCCTTTCTCACTGATCTCCCTTCTCCCACCTTTCCTTCCCCTCCTGCCCACTTCGCTCCTCTCTCCCCTTCTTCCTTTTCTCACCTTATCCTCTCCTCTTCCACTCCCGTTCCCTCAGTTTCCTCCTTCCCCTTACCTCCTCCCTCTCCCACTGCCCATCTTCTGCTTGTCTGACCACCGTTCTCCCCCCCCCCCTTTTTTTTTAAAAAAAGTAGTTAAGTATTTAGTAATTAAGTAGTTTAAGTTTTAGTAGTTAAGTTTAGTCATTAAGAAAGAGAACGTGGAATGATGGTTGGTAGAACAGTGGATGGGAGAAGGGGTGAGGGGAAAGAATGGGAGTGAGGAAACAGGAGTGAAAGAGGAGAGGAATGGGGAGAAAAGGAAAAAGGAGAAAGGGGAGCAAAGCAGGCAAGAGGTGGTTGGAGGAATGGGGAAAGGAGAGTAGGGGGAAAGGGGGAATGAAAGAGATAAAGAAGGACACGTGGGGAGCTGGAGATAGAGAAAAATCCTTCATTCATCACTCAAAATTCATCATTATTTGGAATGAAGCTGATTGGTTGAAGAGAGAAACGAGCATCTCTTCCCTGTGGACAAAAGGCCCACCTTATGGTGAAGCGAAACAAGGAGATCAGGATAATTTTTATGAGACAATAGTTTAAACGAAAAATAAAAAATGACCTACAAACAACGTAAAAAAATAATACTATTTATACAAATGCCATTCTAAGCCATTAATTAAATCAATATGCACTTTGAATATACAATAATAATAATAATAATAATAATAATGAATATAAAAACCCGATGCTGCTCTTTATAAAACGCTCTTGCTGGATAAATAAATTCAAGTTCAGAAATTGCAAATACAAAATAGTTTATATCAAAGAAGTTCACAAGAGGGAAAAAAATATATATAATTTCTATAGCAATATAAATAGCTATTAATTACGAGAAAAAGGGATTGATTGAAGAATACGAGAAAAAATTATGAATATCAAGTTAAACAGAAATCTGGTTGGGAAAAATCTTGAAAGCAGCATAATATAGTGTATACATGAAATATAACTATGTTGATGTTTTTTTTTGTTATGTGATCTTCCAAAATCTTTGTAACAAGCCATCATTAAAAATACCAAAAGTTCTTAATGCTTCTTTTTTCTTTTACCTAAGCGATTTTCACTTAAAATATCTCTTTTTCAAATAATTGTTTTGAAATATATATATATATGTATATATAATATTAATCTGGTATTCGTTGTTTTGAATATACAGTATTATTAAAGCTGTAAACTGTTGCGATAGTATTTATGTACCTAATACGATAGTATTGCTGTAATTATTTTACTCAAATTGCAGTTAATAACTTTCAAGTGTTTTGTAGGAAAGTGCCAAGTGATGTGTAACACAAGTAACTGAAACATGCAAGATAAACGAATATAAATTTAAAATCGTGAATTTTTAGGTGTATATTTGGTTTTACAATGACAGCCCATTAGCTGAGTATTATCATTTAAAGCTTTTATCCAATTTTTATCCGATTTAATATATTGATCATATTAGACGTAATTTATCGATCTGTGGTGTAGCTACATATTTAGCGCTCTGGAGTAAATAAAATTGGTGCGCCGTCTTGTCACTAGAAAAAGTTCTGCCAAACTTTGCTTTGAATTAAAAAAAATATACAGTGAAACTTCTTTTAAAGGCCACCCCTATTCAAGGTCCACTTCTATTAAGGGCCAATATTTTTAGGAACGAAAAATTTTCCCATAGACATAATGTTAATTTTACTCTTATTAGGGGCCGCACCTACCCCTCATCAAGGCCTTTTTTTTTCACATGTGCCTTAAATCCTAAACAGGTGTAATGAATTTTTTTAAATTTTTATTTCAGGAGTTCAATCTGATTCAGATAATGATAATGAGTCTGCAGCTGTGAATATATCCCGTCAGGAAACGCTAACAGGAATAAATAATCTAATATCTCATTCGAAGGCATTAATAAATGATGCAAATTTAAGCAATTTGTTCCAAAAAGTAAAAAAATCATTATAAACCAAAATTGTCTGCAAAAAAATTAGGAAAAGTAAACAAACTTCAATAGAAAATTTTGTCAATCATGTATAGAGTTTCAAAATGTTAATAAACAGTTTTTTCACCTATATAGGTTTTGATTTTCTTATTTAAGTTTTTTTTGTCACCCCTATTCAAGGGCCACCCCTCATAAGGGCCAATTTTCAATGGAACGGCAGGTGGCCCTTACAGAGAGGTTTCACTGTATATATATTTCCCCGAGAAATTATTTTGTGGTAGTACAGATCATTTTTCAAAATTTCAAATGAATGGGCTTTTTTTTTTTTTTTAATACTTAAGAAGTAATGATTTACATACTTTATATGAATAAATAGATCAATATTTAAATCCGTTTGAATATTGAGCAATATTTTTATTCCTATTGTTCGAATATTTTTAAAGCTACTAAGTCTGTAAGTAGTTTTAACTGTGTTTGAACGTTAAGCAAGATTTTTATTCTTATTGTTCGAAAATACAAAAATCTATTCAGTTAAACGTTTGTCATCTAATAAATCTTGTCACTCCAAATGTCGAGAAATTTAAATTTATAATTGCTTCCGAAAATACAGAGCATTTTTCAGGAGAAAATGAAATATCCGCCTTCTAAACGTCTGGTATTTCAGACGTTTCCATTGTTAGAAAATTGGAATAAATTAATCTTAGCAAAGAAAATAAATAAAAATTAACTTTTTCAGTTTATTTCACTCTAGATCAGGGGTTCCCAAACTTTTAGACCGACGTACCACTAAATCGAAGTTCACACTTCCGCGTACCACCAGGTAAGAAACGTAAAGATAATATAGAAAAACCTGTAAAAAGAAACCTGTCTAGCACGAAATATATCTCCGGTCTTTTGTGCATCCGTAATAGCAGGTTTTACTGTATTGAAAAATGAATGATTACATTACTAAATTGGTACTTAGATTGATTGCATTATAGTAACATTCAAGTAAAGAGTAGTACCATCGTTAAATTATAATAATGCATACAATATAAAAAAAAATTACCATGAAATAGATTTTGGTATAGAAAAAAGCCACAATATTTAATGACATATTGGCGCACACTGATTCATGTGTTATAGAAGGCTGATGCATTAATTTGCTTTTATCGCTAATGAAAAGTGTAAGCTTGTTTTATCAAGCACAGCTTCCTCATGTTTGGCTGAATATTAGGTAGTTTTAGTCATAAGTCAGATTCGATGTTTAGTTTATTCCAGTATTTGTTCTTCTATAAAGTAGGGGGAAAGCACATTCACAGAGATATGTTGCGCTAAACACAAGCAGACTTTGACAATATCAAACGGTACTCTGATATTCTCACCAGTGAAAATTCCGTTACATTCATCCTTTTGAATGTGGACTCCAGTAATCCATTACAGGAGAGGTGAATAAGTTCACTTCTTTCCTTTCTCGTGAGATACAACGGCAGGGTATCTCAACTGAGAAACAAATTTATTATCCAAAGTTTAGTTAGCGCATTTAACATAGGTTAAATACAATTGTATTAATAATCAGCGTACCTTTAAATGCTACAATAATGTTGCGCAGTAGGCAAACACTTGCAAGTTTCTTCATACATTTATGCATTTGCCACCTCAATGCATATGTACAATGCTTTACCGTAAGTCCACACTGCATATTACTACAGTTTTTGTTAAATTTCAAATCACCATTTTAAATAACCTTACTCTGTTAAAATCTGATTTCCATGAAATAGGAGGAAACTATAACACGTTTTGTACAAGAGAAGAAAAATATTTCCATCAACAGAATGAATTAATTTATGAATTATGTTTGAAATAAAACTTTTATTTCAACACATCCTAGAAGCTCTTCTAGCACAAAGAGAACAATGGGTTATAAACTAAATTTGGAATTTTATTTTGTTTTAACTCCTCCCACTCACACAAGCTCCTCCTACTTCTAAACATCCAGACTTTACCTTATATTACCTTCAATTTATAAAGCATGTTTAAAAACAGTTCTTCCGCTAATTAAAAATACTTAATTCATTAATTTTAAAATTAGGTCTTTATAAAAAAATTCAATTTTTATCCATATAAGTCTAGTAATTATGTTTATAATTCTGGAAAACTGATTGCATCATAAGCGGTGTGTGCGAATTGCAGCAAGTATGCTATAACAAACATTTCTCGTAACCAAAAAAATTGAAAAAGGGTTTACAGATCGCATTCGATTTTTTTTTTTTTTTTTTTTCCAAATTAATAAGGACAAGCCGGTTTTGATTCCATAATAATGTGCTGGATTTTGTATTTTATTCCTCTTACCAGTATCGGACTACTACGTACCAGTAGCCAGAGCTTCGCGTACCAGTACTGGTACGCGTACCATAGTTTGAGAATCCCTGCTCTAGATGACAGCAACGACCTTCAAACTGTCACCAACTTAAAAAGAAATTTTTACAGTTGACTGGAGACTTTGATCGCGATATAAAATTTAACAGAAATGCTTGCAAAACCATGATTCACTAATTAAATATGCTTCATTAGGGCTATTCTCAAATCAAAACTGCTTACTTTCTGAAATAACCTTAAAATTCTTTTTTTTTTTTTCGCAAATTTCATTCCTCTCACGAAACCCTATTCGTCTCACTCCTATATGTCTGCCTGTCTGTTTGTCACAGAGTTTGTACTCGGAAACTGTATAAGTTAACCCTTTCCGGCACAGTGGTCCCACTCCGGGCACACATAATTTTAATTCCAAACTTGCATCCGGCACCAAGAATATTTTAGTAAAATTTTGTTTCTATAATGAAAGCTGAAAATAAGGGGCTCTTATTTTCTTAAAGACTTGAAATTTTGTGTACTTACAGCTGAATACCTCCTGTCACATGAAAAATCATAAATTAATGTATTCATCGGTAAATAGCCGAGATATTAATTAAAAACTCATTAAAGAAACTTAAAGCGTACATTCTCGCTTAGAGTCGTACTCTCCTTAGGCAATGTATTTCAATAATTGCCACAGTCTTTAACGTGCAAATCGATGGGCAAAAGCAAGATTTGCTGAGTGATATGTGATACTAGAGGTTACCTATAAAGAAAAAGTCAACGAGATATCGACAATAAAAGAAAATTATGTCATATCTAGGGAAAAATCGTTTTACATATTTTCTATACGTTACATTTTTCGTATGTAGAAGAATTTTTTCGTTCCATCCTCATAACAAGATGTCGTTGATAAAGTATATTTCTGCACTTTTGTAGAAAAAAAAATACTTTTTATGGAATGCAATCCTCTCTTTAAAGTATTTCATAGTAATCACCTTTCTTTAATATTTTGTATCTATTCTATGAGAAGACCCAAGTTGTGGAGTGTTTATTTATTTATCTAAGAGAAAGAGTTGCTTACTGCTGTTGGAAAAATATAGCACCATTTATGATAAAGGCACCGTCATCTTGGGAGAAAACCACTGTTGGAGCAATTGTTACTTTGTGTAGTAGATTACGAAAGATTCCTCATTCCTCATACTATCACTTCCATATGTAAAAAAACACTTTCATACATCTATTATACACAATACCCCGGTAAGGAAAAATAGAGTTAAATTTCAATTTAACCCCTACTCAACAGATTTCCAAGGTACAGTGATTGTGAGGATTGTAATTTTGAAATAAAGATTTTATTACCTTTATAGAGTGTTTGCTTGTGGTGTTATGGCAAGTGGTAGAAAAATATTGGTTGTTCGGTAAGTTTCTTCCGTTTGGGAAAACTAATTCGTACCGGAAAATTCTTCCCGTCAATTATTAGACATTAGATATCGGAATTATTATCTGATAATTAAAGTATAGAATTTTCCGGTACGAACCAACTTTTCCAAACGGAAAGAACTTTCCGAACAACCCAATAATACATCTTAGTTTTTTCACCTATATAGGTTTTGATTTTCTTATTTTAGTTTTTTTTTGTCACCCCTAATCAAGGGCCACCCCTCATAAGGGCTAATTTTCAATGGAACGCCAGGTGGCCCTTACAGAGATGTTTCACTGTATTTTTTTTTAATACTTTACTTTAGTTTGAAAGCCAAAGCATTTTTACAAAAAGTTATTCAACGTAATAAATATAAATCTATATTAATAAAGAAATATGTTTGCCTGTGTGAGTGTGTTTGTTGGTGACGGCTAGAGAAAACTATCACTCGCAGCAGTCTGGAAATTTGGATTAGGATAGAATGCTCGAATGCACCCGGGGCTCAGATTTTTAATATTTTGATAATTAACCGAGATCTTAATTAAAAACCCTAAAGAAAATCGAAAAATGCCGAGTTTCCATCTTGCCGCCGATTGTGCCTATGCCTGTCTCAGGTAATCCTCGATTCTTCAAGCAGACGAAGGTAAGAGGTTCGCTTTATAGGCATTTTGACCCTTTCGCGTTCTAGCAGTACTTTTTGTTAGAACAATTATTAATATTTACTATTTCAAAAAACATTTATTTCTGTAGGTCGATTTCGTATTTCGAGAATCCGAAAAAAATAGTTCCGGATAATCGTGGTTACTGAAATTCAATAAGCTTCTTCCTATTATTACATACTAAGTAAGCACCAAATTTCAAGTCTCTATCTCGATTTTTCGGGAGATAGAGCGTTTGCTGACACACAGACAGACAGACGGACGGCAAATTTTTTTTTTCTAAAAATTTGTTTTTCGGAATCTCTAGTGTCTGAAACGTGTAAATCCGTAATTTTTTTTTTTTTTTCGATTTTCAAAACGATTACAAGACTTACTCTATACAACGTATGATGGGTAAGTAAAAAGAGAGAGAGACACAGAGAAAAAAATCCTCCATACACTTTAATCTCAAAATTGTTGGAGAGAAAAATGAAAATAGCCATTCGTTTGAGTATTGTGGAGGGTTGCTACGGGTCAGGGAATTTTCCAGGGAAAGTTTCAGTAGTTTCTTATATAAATTTTTTTTTTTTTCGATTTTCAAAACGATTACAAGACTTACTCTATACAACGTATGATGGGTAAGTAAAAAGAGAGAGAGACACAGAGAAAAAAATCCTCCATACACTTTAATCTCAAAATTGTTGGAGAGAAAAATGAAAATAGCCATTCGTTTGAGTATTGTGGAGGGTTGCTACGGGTCAGGGAATTTTCCAGGGAAAGTTTCAGTAGTTTCTTATATAAAAACTCGCCTTAAAAAAAAAAAAAGAAGTTTCACGCGATTAAATTACTCGAATCTTTCTGTAAGAAAATACTCTTATGTTCCCTGAAAAATTCCCTGACCCGTAGCAATCCTGATTACGGTTTTTTACAATTTATGTTTTTTTTTTTAAATTATAAGTTTAGAGGACCGTTTCCATACTAACATTGTACCCACATTTTGAAAATTTCAATACGAATACTTAATTTTGGCATCCTATTTGGATTTTTTTTTTAAATTTTTCCATACGGTGGAAACCAAACGTGTTGACGTGGTTTAAGAATTTTACAGCTGAAAAATGTTCAACTCCAAAAGTTAAATTCATTTGTAATAGTTTCAAAACAAACTGCAATGTGTGTAGCGCGGAAGTTTTACTTTTTTGGCCAAAAAATTACTTTATTTTTACGATTTTTTTTAGTTACAAAGAGAAAGAGATACTTCCTTCGGACTTTTTGCATTTTATTTATTGACATTTCACTTATATTGTGATATATTTTACTGCACATTTCAATCCGCCACTCGAGAAGATAAATATATCATTCTTTATCGTTGATTGATATGTTACCATCATCCGTATAGAGATGCCAGATGCGTGATGTCAGTTCGAAAAACCGTTCACTAGGACACTTCCAATAAATATTAAATTAACATTTATAAACTGCACCCTTTAACATTTACAAGTAAACACAATATTTACATTTACCAACAAGGATATAGCAGATTCTGCACTCTATTAACTTACACTTGAAATACTCGTTACGAGTCAGTTAAAACGATATTAAAACACCATCCTTGTCTCTTTTAGACATACACTATTAGATTTATCTGATATCACGGCCATGCAGGTCTCCAGAATAACAGTTTGCCCTTAGGCTTTCTCTTACAAGGCACTTCCAGGAAAGTAACACTAGTGGTCTGCTCACAGCACAACTACTCTCAAAACTCAATTCAAACTGGTCTCACGGCCTACCCACATCAAGAACGCACTCCAAACTGAACTGTTTCTACTCTCAACTGAAAAAGGGTTTCTCCTCCTTTCTCACTCCCAATTTACGGAGCTTCAAATATGTGAATCTAAAATTTTAGCTCACTCCGCCAGTAATTCTTGAGTTATAATGGAAAATTACTGGCTATGCACATTGCAGTCTGTTTTGCAGATATTAAATAAAAGTCTAAATATAAAACTTTACAGCTACATTATAGCCTCCGCGTAAAAGAATAACTTTATGGTAAAACATAATCTTAAACCACTTGGACGAATGACTTCCCGTTTGGTACCCCTTAGTAACATTTCCACCAAAATCTAAATATGAAATCAAAATTTGGTGTTCGTATTAAAATTTCAAAATTTGGTACAATTTCAATATGAAGACTGGACTTTTAAATATATATATATAAATTGAAAAAATACAATTCTTAATAGAATGGTTATTTTTGTTTTCTCTGAAAAAACTTTAGCCATTAAAATGTGTTGGATGTTGTATTTTTTATTTGATCGACAGTACGTTTTCAGGAGTGTATCAATATAGAAACTTTATGTTGAGTATTATTAGTTTGAACAAAAGTTATTGTTTGAAAATTATGAAACAAATGGGGCAGTACCCCCGCCCCTTAGAAAATTCCTTAGTTACGCCCATGCTTATATTCTATACGTTTTATATGCCTCTTAACAAATGGAGTTTCGTGAAATAATAATCCCATGTATTTAGCTGATGATTATGAAAAATATTATCAGTCTATTTTTATAGGTATTATTATTATATTTGTATAGGAGAATGCGGTATTTAAGAGAACATTTTCACCAAAAATTATCCAACATGCCAAATTAATGTATTGTAACGGAAGTTTTCGAGAAAAAACATGAGTTGCAGATCATGTTGGGTAAAACATGAGTTCAGTTAATTTCAAGACAACAGTTTTTGTTCAAAACATCGAATGCTTATAAGAGAGTGTTTTTATATATATATATATATATATTTTATACTCATTTCATGAGCCTCATAATTTGTAAATTCCAACGTATATTTTATTATGTAATAATATTTGATTGTTGTGAATTCACGAACATTGAAAAGACTTTGGAAAGTTTGCAAGAGTTGTCGGAAATTATTATGTAATAACATTTGATTGTTGCTTCAAAACCGTTTAAAACTTCAGGTAATTCATTGTTGTTACAAAAATGACGCATTGAAAAAAAAAGAAGATTTTTAATCGGCGGGTACTTATAAAACCGATTACAACAATGTATTTAAATAAATAAGGCAAATTCCAACAATTCATTTTCACCATTCTCAAAAAAATAGTCATATATGTAGGTTGAAAAAACAAAACAACTCTACAGATCATAATAAAAACAAAAAAAATGTCGTCAAAATATTCATCTGGAATAGAAGATGAAGAAAGTGATTCTTCAGAAGACGAAGAATTTACAATTCTCGATGAAAGAGATCCTTGTTGCAGAGTTCTTTATACACATCCACAATTCCAGTCAATTTTCCAACCCACAGAAAATTATGAAATATTTGCTAAATACAAAAACAAAAATGATGTTAAGGAAAATGATATTAAGGCAATTACCATAAATAATTCATTTGAAAACATCACAGAAACACTTGAACCAAAGGATGAAAATATGAGAAGAGATGAACAAAAAGATCAAGAAAGAAATTCGGAAAACTTTAAAGGAGATGAAGAATCTGATAATATAAATGTTGCCGGAAACGAAAATGTCAAGAAAGAAAACTTTTCGAGAGTAGTCTCTGAAAATACCAAAAGTAAAACCAAAAGATTTTCCTCAACAAGGAAGATAATGCAAAGAGGGGTGATATGGTTTCTCAACTCATTTTTCAAATATTCAACAAAGCATCAGCCAATTTTAATTTAAACAGGTAGTTTTTAAAGAGCATTCGTCGGGCTATTATAGTAATAATAATAACAATACAAATATTTAAGTAACTCTTAAATTTTTATTAATGCATATTTAATTTTTACTCTGAATACTTTCATTTAATTCATTTTATATTGTTGTTTTTTTATTTTCCAACCACCCTTATTCAATGAATGACTAATATTAATTTTAATAATTAAAAAAAAGTATATAAATAGAGCCCCGTCATTAGATTTTACAAACCTGTTTTCTCTTCAGTCAATCAGCGGATGATAAAAATGATTCTTTTAGAGTTATGTTTGAAGTATTCCTCTCTATCTACAGTTCTCTTCTTGTCTCTCTCTTTCTCCCTCTTCCACCCTTTCTCACTGATCTCCCTTCTCCCACCTTTCCTTCCCCTCCTTCCCACTTCGCTCCTCTCTCCCCTTCTTCCTTTTCTCACCTTATCCTCTCCTCTTCCACTCCCGTTCCCTCAGTTTCATCCTTCCCCTTACCTCCTCTCTCTCCCACTGCCCATCTTCTGCTTGTCTGACCACCGTTCTCCCCCCCCCCCTTTTTTTTTAAGTAGTTAAGTATTTAGTAATTAAGTAGTTTAAGTTTTAGTAGTTAAGTTTAGTCATTAAGAAAGAGAACGTGGAATGATGGTTGGTAGAACAGTGGATGGGAGAAGGGGTGAGGGGAAAGAATGGGAGTGAGGAAACAGGAGTGAAAGAGGAGAGGAATGGGGAGAAAAGGAAAAAGGAGAAAGGGGAGCAAAGCAGGCAAGAGGTGGTTGGAGGAATGGGGAAAGGAGAGTAGGGGGAAAGGGGGAATGAAAGAGATAAAGAAGGACACGTGGGGAGCTGGAGATAGAGAAAAATCCTTCATTCATCACTCAAAATTCATCATTATTTGGAATGAAGCTGATTGGTTGAAGAGAGAAACGAGCATCTCTTCCCTGTGGACAAAAGGCCCACCTTATGGTGAAGCGAAACAAGGAGATCAGGATAATTTTTATGAGACAATAGTTTAAACGAAAAATAAAAAATGACCTACAAACAACGTAAAAAAATAATACTATTTATACAAATGCCATTCTAAGCCATTAATTAAATCAATATGCACTTTGAATATACAATAATAATAATAATAATAATAATGAATATAAAAACCCGATGCTGCTCTTTATAAAACGCTCTTGCTGGATAAATAAATTCAAGTTCAGAAATTGCAAATACAAAATAGTTTATATCAAAGAAGTTCACAAGAGGAATAAAAAATTACATAATTTCTATAGCAATATAAATAGCTATTAATTACGAGAAAAAGGGATTGATTGAAGAATATGAGAAAAAATTATGAATATCAAGTTAAACAGAAATCTGGTTGGGAAAAATCTTGAAGGCAGCATAATATAGTGTATACATGAAAAAAAACTATGTTGATGTTTTTTTTTTGTTATGTGTCCAAAGTTATTTATCCAAAATCTTTGTAACAAGCCATCATTAAAAATACCAAAAGTTCTTAATGCTTCTTTTTTCTTTTACCTAAGCGATTTTCACTTAAAATATCTCTTTTTCAAATAATTGTTTTGAAATATATATATATGTATATATAATATTAATCTGGTATTCGTTGTTTTGAATATACAGTATTATTAAAGCTGTAAACTGTTGCGATAGTATTTATGTACCTAATTTTTTGTACCTAATTTTAATTATTGCTGTAATTATTTTTCTCAAATTGCAGTTACATTTAAATAACTTTCAAGTGTTTTGTAGGAAAGTGCCAAGTGATGTGTAACACAAGTAACTGAAACATGCAAGATAAACGAATATAAATTTAAAATCGGGAATTTTTATCTGTATATTTGGTTTAAGTGATATTTACAATGACAGCCCATTAGCTGAGAATTATCATTTAAAGCTTTTATCCAATTTTTATCCGATTTAATATATTGATCATATTAGACGTAATTTATCGATCTGTGGTGTAGCTACATATTTAGCGCCCTGGAGTAAATAAAATTGGTGCGCCCTCTTGCCACTAGAAAAAGTTCTACCAAACTTTGCTTTGAATTTAAAAAACATATACAGTGAAACTTCTTTTAAAGGCCACCCCTATTCAAGGTCCACTTCTATTAAGGGCCAATATTTTTAGGAACGAAAAATTTTCCCATAGACATAATGTTAATTTTACTCTTATTAGGGGCCGCACCTACCCCTCATCAAGGCCTTTTTTTTTTTACATGTGCCTTAAATCCTAAACAGGTGTAATGAATTTTTTTAAATTTTTATTTCAGGAGTTCAATTTGATTCAGATAATGATAATGAATCTGCAGCTGTGAATATAGCCTGTCAGGAAACGCTAACAGAAATAAATAAACTAATATCTCATTCTAAGGCATTAATAAATTATGCAAATTTAAGTAATTTGTTCCAAAAAGTAAAAAAATCATTAGAAACCAAAATTGTCTGCAAAAAAATTAGGAAAAGTAAACAAACTTCAATAGAAAATTTTGTCAATCATGTATAGAGTTTCAAAATGTTAATAAACAGTTTTTTCACCTATATAGGTTTTGATTTTCTTATTTAAGTTTTTTTTGTCACCCCTATTCAAGGGCCACCCCTCATAAGGGCCAATTTTCAATGGAACGGCAGGTGGCCCTTACAGAGAGGTTTCACTGTATATATATTTCCCCGAGAAATTATTTTGTGGTAGTACAGATCATTTTTCAAAATTTCAAATAAATGGGCTTTTTTTCTTTTTTTTAATACTTAAGAAGTAATGATTTACATACTTTATATGAATAAATAGATCAATATTTAAATCCGTTTGAATATTGAGCAATATTTTTATTCCTATTGTACGAATATTTTTAAAGCTACTAAGTCTGTAAGTAGTTTTAACTGTGTTTGAACGTTAAGCAAGATTTTTATTGTTATTGTTCGAAAATACAAAAATCTATTCAGTTAAACGTTTGTCATCTAATAAATCTTGTCACTCCAAATGTCGAGAAATTTAAATTTATAATTGCTTCCGAAAATACAGAGCATTTTTCAGGAGAAAATGAAATAAATATCCGCCTTCTAAACGTCTGGTATTTCAGACGTTTCCATTGTTAGAAAATTGGAATAAATTAATCATAGCAAAGAAAATAAATAAAAACTAACTTTTTCAGTTTATTTCACTCTAGATGACAGCAACGACCTTCAAGCTTTCACCAACTTAAAAAGAAATTTTTACAGTTGACTGGAGACTTTGATCGCGATATAAAATTGAACAGAAATGCTTGCAAAACCATGATTCACTAATTAAATATGCTTCATTAGGGCTATTCTCAAATCAAAACTGGTTACTTTCTGAAATAACCTTAAAATTCTTTTTTTTTTTTTTCGCAAATTTCATTCCTCTCACGAAACCCTATTCGTCTCACTCCTATATGTCTGCCTGTCTGTTTGTCACAGAGTTTGTACTCGGAAACTGTATAAGTTAACCCTTTCCGGCACAGTGGTCCCACTCCGGGCACACATAATTTTAATTCCAAACTTGCATCCGGCACCAAGAATATTTTAGTAAAATTTTGTTTCTATAATGAAAGCTGAAAATAAGGGGTTCTTATTTTCTTAAAAAGTCGTTTGTAAATTCCGATGTCAGTCAGTAATTTCTCATTTTACGAACAGAATTTGTCTGTGCCGGAAAGACTTGAAATTTTGTGTACTTACAGCTGAATACCTCCTGTCACATGAAAAATCATAAATTAATGTATTCATCGGTAAATAGCCGATATATTAATTAAAAACTAATAAAAGAAACTTAAAGAGTACATTCTCGCTTAGAGTCGTACTCTCCTTAGGCAATGTATTTCAATAATTGCCACAGTCTTTAACGTGCAAATCCATGGGCAAAAGCAAGATTTGCTGAGTGATATGTGATACTAGAGGTTACCTATAAAGAAAAAGTCAACGAGATATCGACAATAAAAGAAAATTATGTCATATCTAGGGAAAAATCGTTTTACATATTTTCTATACGTTACATTTTTCGTATGTATAGAAGAATTTTTTCGTTCCATCCTCATAACAAGATGCCGGCGTTGATAAAGTATATTTCTGCACTTTTGTAGAAAAAAAAAATACTTTTATGGAATGCAATCCTCTCTTTAAAGTATTTCATAGTAATCACCTTTCTTTAATATTTTGTATCTATTCTATGAGAAGACCCAAGTTGTGGAGTGTTTATTTATTTATCTAAGAGAAAGAGTTGCTTACTGCTGTTGGAAAAATATAGCACCATTTATGATAAAAGCACCGTCATCTACGGGAGAAAACCACTGTTGGAGCAATTGTTACTTTGTGTAGTAGATTACGAAAGATTCCTCATTCCTCATACTATCACTTCCATATGTAAAAAAATACTTTCATACATCTATTATACACAATACCCCGGTAAGGAAAAATAGAGTTAAATTTCAATTTAACCCCTACTCAACAGATTTCCAAGGTACAGTGATTGTGAGGATTGTAATTTTGAAATAAAGATTTTATTACCTTTATAGAGTGTTTGCTTGTGGTGTTATGGCAAGTGGTAGAAAAATATTGGTTATTCGGTAAGTTTCTTCCGTTTGGGAAAACTAATTCGTACCGGAAAATTCTTCCCGTCAATTATTAGACATTAGATATCGGAATTATTATCTAATAATTAAAGGATAGAATTTTCCGGTACGAACCAACTTTTCAAAACCGAAAGAACTTTCCGAACAACCCAATAATACATCTTTACTTGAGAATGACTGGCATATTAACACCCGAAAACAACCGCATGAAATTTAGAGGAGGTGTTCGATTTGTAACGCAGATATCTACAGAGGAAGGATTTTGAAGAATATTTAAAAATGAATATTACGTGAAAATTAAAATGTATTTATTTTATTTATTCTGACCGCGTCAATAAAATATACCAATAAAGCAGTTTTTCATTCTTGTTTTTAACACTTTCAAAAGTGTTTATAAATTCGGTTTGTCTGTAACTCCGTGTTGCAACACGCGTAAATATACTTGGATTGCTATGTAATTGATATATGATATTAAGGTTTACCACGAAATTTTTGGTATTGAAAAGGAAATATGTAGCATTTATAGTTCGTTTACATGGAGACACTCAAAATAATTTCATTACATTATGGTCTTTAAGGAGGGGCTGGGGGTTGTTTGCAGTGTCTTATTTTCATGTTACACCATTTCAAACATAACTGAAATTGAGGTGAACTACATCTCTACAAACTTAGATGAACTACATGATGCTTATTATAGAATAGGGTGTGCATAGCATTTATCATCTATTTACAGGGACACACAAAAGAATTCGGTTACAGTACTGTCTATGAGCTATAATTGTGAGAAGTGCATTTACAATTGTGTTTTTAAATTTAGCTAATTTTTATTTTCTTCTATCTTTACTAGAAGAAAATACTGGATTCATGAAAATTTTCGACTTCCAGTTTTCGACGGATTTATATGTTTTAGAAGGTCCTGAATACGATTTGACTGTTTTTAGAAAATGTATGTCCGTGAGTCTGTGACTCTGTCTGTCTGTATGTGATAAAAAATTGTGGGCACTCTATCTCAAGAACTAATGCACGAAATTTAATAAAACTTTAGATTCAGTTAGTCC
Source organism: Maratus michaelseni (assembly GCA_963931845.1). Lineage (NCBI taxonomy): Eukaryota > Metazoa > Arthropoda > Arachnida > Araneae > Salticidae > Maratus > Maratus michaelseni. The sequence goes on along the minus strand of OZ007591.1, from coordinate 409,169,337 downwards.
CTGATATAAATGGACACTGATTAGTTTTTGGTGAAAATCGTCCAATAGATTTGGCGCTGCTATGATGCATTTTCGCAATAGCTCTATCTCAAGAACTAATTCACTTATTTTCATAAAATTTCAGATACTGTTAGACCTTGGCATAAATAGACGATGATTACGTTTTGGTGTAGATATTCCAACAGGTGGCGCTGCTATACCACTTTTTTCACGATTTTTACGATAGCTATATCTCAAGAACGAATGCACGGAATTTCATCAAACTTCAGATTCTGTTAGACCTTGACATAAATAGAGGCTGATTACGTTTTGGTGTAAATAGCCCAACTTATGGCGTTGCTGTGCTACTTTTTTTATTATTATCACGATAACTATATCCCAAGAACTAATGTACGGATTTTCATCAAACTTCAAATTCAGTTATAGACGCTGACATAAGTTGTTGTTGATTAGATTTTGGTCTAAATTTCTTAACAGGTGGCGCTGTTATGCTACATTTTGATGGATTTACACGATTTTAGCAATAGTTCAAGAACTAATGCACGTAATTTAATAAAACTTTAGATTCAGTTAGAACTTGATATAAATTGGTGCTGATTCTTTTTAGTGTATACGAAACCTGCGTGAGATAGAAGAAAGTTTTGGGATTGGCACATCCGACTAGATTCATATTATACTTAGTGCGTATAATTTCTATAGATAATTTACAGACAGCAGAAAATAATTCGGTTATATTCCTGCTTATTGACGAAAACTGGTGAAGGGGTATTTTCAATTGTGTTATGCGTTTTCTAACTGAAATTTTAGCATACTATGCAGCATCTATACAAATGCCTATACAATTCATAAAATTATTCGAATATTTTTTCGATTATTGATGGTAATCGCTGAAATTGGGTTTTCAAATGAGGGGGTTAGAATGAGAGTGGAGTAAGTCAAAATTTTGAGAAATGAAGGGTTTTTATGAAAGTTGTCATTGAGTGGTCCAACTTGTTCTGCCATCTAGCAACTCCCTAAGTGAACTATGACTTACTTCACTGTTACATACACTGAATAGAAATTAATATAAGTTAAGTGGAAAATGGTTATCTCGATTTTCAAAATTTTTGTCTAACTCCAGTGTCATTCTAACCTCCTCAAATGTGTCATGCATTAAAAAAAAAAAAAAACTAGCTGACCCGTCCGGCGTTGCCCGGGCAGACTGTCATTGAAAAATATATTAAGCCTATTTTGGCGATCGCTTACGCTCTGTGTTGGACGGCGTTCTCGATCCAATCTAATTCGATTTTCTCTTCTTAACTCGGCTTCTTCTTCACTTTCAAGCATTCGCCGAGATCTTTTACGAGCATTTCGAATGATATTTTGAAGCTCCCTAACTGCAGCGAAAGAGCGAAACGTAAATATACCCAATTTACCTCGGCCTAAATCCAGCCAAAGGACTTTTACACAATAACCAATGAGATGCGTTTCATTCGGGCGTTGCCATTTAAAAGGCGTTTAAAAAGGTGAAATATGACGTCTAAATTAATATATATATATATATATATATATATTAATTTACACATCATATTTCACCTTTTTAAACGGTGAAGTATTGTTACAATAATCTGAATGTGCTGGAAAGTGTTTCATGATCCCTGCTTGACGCACGATTTTTGTTTCTTGTTATTTATGATTCAATTATCGTCTTATCTGGCAACATGATCTATTCGAAGACTTATCCCGGAATAAAAACTGAAGTGCTGTGGAACATTTTAATTCACAGAACAAAAGTTTTGACTTAAAGTGAGTCACCGTGTACTCTTTCACCTCCTACTTACAACCTCTTCCTATTTTCGACAAGCATGTTTTTAAAAAGCTTTTATTTACATCCTCCTCTCGTTATTTGCCGTCATCCTATCAGACCCCCGAGCAGACTTCGCTTCCTGTCTCGGCCTTCACACTTCTTCTCAACGATGAGCTAGCTATATTTATTGAAGGTTCTCTCTCTACGCCGACGCGCTAATTTTAGACGACATCTTTACGTTCAACGAGGGACGTTCCACTCGGCTGGAATATTTCATAACAAAGGATATAATTTCATAACAGAGGTGAAACCTCACTAAATTAGTCTCTTGCGTCATTTTATATCAGTGTGGATTACATAGGAAGTATGATTAATCCAATTAAATTAGTACATATACACAGGGTGTTCCAAAAACATTGACCTCTGCTTTTATTCCTTAAATAATGATCATAGCCATATATAGGGTGCCTACAAATTAGTTGGGCATTGAATGATTTATTGAATGGAATTGACAGGAAAAAAAAAACAATAAAGTACATATTGTTGTAAGATAAGTAAGATTATCACAAATGTCCTTTCGTGATTCTTCAAATGTCCCATCGGTAAATCATTTCTTGCCACAGATTTGTCAGCATGTTTCCGTCGATCAAATTAATTGCAGTGCAAATTCTTGATTTTAGTTCAGGAATGGACACAGGATGTGGCGGCTTGTACACTTGATCCTTTACAAAACCCCATACACCGAAATCAAGCGGCGAAAGATCTGGTGATTGTGGTGGCCACTGAATAACAACTCCACGACCAATCGAAACTGTTACCTCAGCATTGAGACAAGATGCATGATCCTGTTGAAAAATGAATCCTCTTTCTTCTTTGATGATAAGCATAAGGAAAATTTGTAGCATGTTCAGGTAATTGTGTTGTTATAACACCTAACGCAATCTATGAATAAACTTCGGAAATATTACTACTAGTCTGACTTTCAACTAGTTAATTTCATTTAATATTTCGGAAGTTCTTAACTTACGAAAATGCCCAACTAATTTGTAGACACCCTGTATTATAAATTACAAAGTTACTTAAGAAAAGGTACAACATTTTATGAAATCGATTACAATTTTGAGGGGATTAAATTTGAAGAAATACAAAATTTAAATTTTTATACGTCTCCGTACAAAAAAAAATCCCAATGAGTACAATGCGCCGCATACACTAATAAGGTCATGTAAAAAATTTCAGCATTTTATCATAAAAAGTCGCTGACATGTTTAAACAAAGTTGGTGAGGGGTTAATCAAGAGAAAAATGATGTTGGATGGTCGTATTTCAAGGGTCGGGTTTACACAAATTACGAAAGAATCAATGGTTGCATAAATAAATAACAATTGTGCTATTTATTGGTACAAAAGTATTTAAATTGTGCAAAAATAATAACTTTATGCAAAGATTACGAAGCTTGTTCAAAATGTTTTCCGATCATCTGCATCGATCAGAAGCAGATATTTGCATATGCAAACATTTCTAAACTGTCTTAATGTTCATTGACTGTGCTATTTCCAAGTCTTATTCTGTAATTTTATCATATAAAGTTTTAAGGTATTTTTCAGGAAGCATAGTTTTGTAAATTTGTAAATAAAACTAAAGATGAGAGTCATATTTTATTTGCTTATGATGCATTTCTGCGTCGCGTCATCTGCACTCTAGCAGTAAACATTTAATTTTAATTTATGATTAACCTCTCACCAACTTTGTTGAAACATATCTCTGCGACTTTTATGATAAAATGCTGAAATTTTGTACAGGACGTTATTAGTGTATGGGTCACATTTTATTGATTCGGGAAAGTTTTTGTACAGGGGCTGTATAAAAATTTAAATTTTGTATTTCTTCGAATTTAATCCCCTGAAAATTTTATTCGATATTATAAAATTCTGTACCCTTTTTTGAATTTAGGTAAAAAGGTCAACAGGTTAAAAAGTCAACGGGTAAAAAGGTCAAAATAAAACTAAAGAAACTTGCTGTGCTGAGCTGAGCTGAGTGGAACTGAACTGAAACTAAACTCTGTGCAGCAATCTCTAGAATGCATGAAAGTCATTCAAACAGCGGTTAGTAAGTTATATATGTACGCTTCGCGTACATTAACCGAAAAAAACCCCTGGATGCACGAAACTCGCTGTGCAGCAATCTCTAGAATGCATGAAACTCAATCAAGCACTGGTTAGTAACTTATATATGTACGCTTCGCGTACATTAACCGACCCCCCTCCCCCCCCATGGATGCATGAAACTCGATGTACAGCAATCTCTAGAATGCATGAAACTACCTGTTGAGGTTAACGTTTTTACCGTTGATGTTTTTACCTGTTGAAGTTTTTTCCGTTGACGTTTTTACCATTGACCTTTTTCCGCACACCCCTTTTTACATAATTTTATAATTTATAATATAGGTCTATGATCAATATTTAACGAATAAAAACTGAGGTCAATGTTTTTGGGACACCTTGCATATCGCAATACGCAATATCCATTACTATGTGGACCAGTGGGGTCTGAATAGAGCCAGGTACAATTAGTGTCGCCAAGTCCATTGTTACAGAAAGTGGGACAGGGAGATAAAAAAAAAAAACGGGACGACCGTTTCTAAATCGAGACATAAAAATACAGAAAACCCTATTACAACAGATCCTCTCTATAACGGAATCTTCTCTTAAACGTAACAAATTCCAATGTCCCTATGGTACAAATACCATACAGTTACACCTGCTAAGATAAAAACCTGTTAAAAACGGAATTTTTTTTCGGTCTCTTGCAATTTTGTCTTATCGTACACTAAAACCTGTGAAAGCGAAATTCGCTAGTGACATTTCTTTCAGGCATGATTGTGTGGTAGAAACAATGGAATTGTTACTTTAAAAATTGAATTCCGTTATAAATAGGTTTCATTTTTACTGAAGAAAGTACAATAAAACCTATAAAAACAGAATCGTTTAGAACAGCAAATATTCCGTTATAGACAGGTTTTCATCTAGGCAAGTAGATTTGTAAGGTATTCTTTTCTAAGGGACTGTAATTTTTTTTTTTTTAAACACAGGTTTTGGCTTTCCAGGTTCTATTATACTAACTTCCACTCGATGCAGACTAACTAATAGCATGACCTAAAAGAAATTTAAAAGAATTGATGCACCGTGAAAAATCGAGATATTTGGCGTACCGCGCGTGTGGGACACGTCTTGGAGCCGCTGAAAATCGGGACACCTGACAACACTACGTACAACTCAACCCTACAATATAATTTCCATCAACCCGCAAATCAATCCAAACCAGAAATACTTAAACCCGAACCCGATTCGAGCCCTGAATTCAATGAAAATTAATTGCCGTATTGCAATGCAATGGAGGAAAAATAGTCTAGAATCACATCTGAAATAATGATTTCATCTTTTGTGAAGAAAAACGAATAGATATACTCGTTCTTCAATGTATCCAATCACAAAATTGATTCTATATTTTGGTGTATTAAGAGGCCTGCAAATATGTGTAGTGCTTAGAGATGAATGCAGCCCTTGGTGAGGTGGTGGTGGTGGTGGTGGTGGTGGTGTGTGTGGGGAGGTGGGGGGAAGGGGGCGGTGATGCCTCTTTTTTTTTAAATGAAGGGTGACATCTTTGTTTCCTTTTTCAGTATTTTTCATTATTTAATATGCAATTGCATGTATAAAAAAAATGTTTTTTTCCTTAGAAAGTATTTTTTTTTTCAGAGAGTAGGTGGTTGTGAACTTTGTGAATTCTTAAATCTGCTCTGGGTTGCACTACGTTCATTTATTGGTGCACATTATGCAGTTAATTAAGACCATCAGACATCTTTTGAAACAGTGACAGTAATTGAATCGAAATCTAAAAACGTAGTAGTAACTTTTCTTAAATGCAAATAAATGCCGTGTTTTAATGTAATGACATGTTTACATGTAAGTAATACTATATTCGTTCAAGAAATCAAAATTAAAATTAATAATAAATAGGTTACGATAATATACTTTTTATTGACATTTCAGTCCGATGGAACTCCGGTGAAAATCAGAGAAAAGAAAAAATCTGAATATGTGTGCTCAGATATCTGAGCATAGTTTTTATGAAATATATTGTTCTTTTTTCTATATGTTATATCTCTTTATGTAAAGTAACTTGCTTAGGCTAAAATAATGATATTTAGTGCTCTAATCGAAATAAGAGCAAAATGTTTATCAGGAAGATTTCGGTTTTGAGCAGAGCATGCTGTTTTCTGTTAATAACACCCATTATATTTACTAATCGAATCCGTATGATATATTGACAACTTCAAACTCTTTTATATTGACAAAAATGCAAGAAAAACTACCGTGTGTTAAGGGAAAAAAATGAATGATAGGTTTTCTAAATTTACGGATAAATCTGTAACACATTTTCTTTTATAACACTATGGATATTTAAGAAAAAGTGCATAATTTATTCACTTTTCTGGGCTGCTTTTATCCAAGGAACTCAAATGTAGTGTCAAAAATGGGTGTTCCTATTTGAAAAATTAAAGTTGGCATAATTTTTAATTTGTAGATGACACTTTATATCAAAATAAATCACATACATAATTATAAAGGGCTGTATAAGAATTAAAGCGATACTTTTAGTTTACTCTTGCATTAATTAGATCAGTATAATTATAGCCGTTATTCTTTTTTGTCTTGATTTGCTTTGTTTTTTACCTTTTTTTCTTTTTGACCATACTGTACATCATTGCGTATGTTGAAGGTTGAAGATACAGAAATTCGAACTACGTTTCAGAATAAGCAAATAAGTCCACAGCAATTTTGAATTGCATATTCTAAATTAGAATAAGACAGGGACATTTAATTGATCAGTCAATAAAATAAAAAAATTAGAATCAATTTCAGGATTTTTTCCAATTATTGCTCTGTTTTCGTACTCTCTCAGAGGCGTGCTGGCTTTATAATGGTCAGACGATGGTGACTGTCAGTGCTAAATTTAAACTGAGGCAGTAAAAAAAATATTTACTCACCTAATTTTTAAAACAAACGCAGTGTTTATCCAGCTACAATTTCTCCAGCATTCCACTGGTTAGCTATCTGCTATCTGTAGCAATATTCCAATATATGTATGCAGATGTTACTCTAAAAAATAAAAAAATAAAAATGTTACTAAATAAATTACAAAAATAAAGCATTTGCATAAGCGCATTAAAATTATATTAAAACGTAACAAATATTTGTTTTCGTATAGTACAACACAGAAAGCCGAATGTCTTATGAATGTCTTATTTTGTTTTGAATTACCGATATGTTATGTCGCATAAAAATGCTCTTGTCAAATAGCTTCTCTTTGATACAGAACTTATGTGTCTAGTCCCGATCAGACCCCTTAGCCCATAGTCCACAGCCCGACCTACACTGGGGCTCTTTGGAGCAGCCTCCAATCACGTGACAAGGTCAACATCCCTCAAACATTCGCAACCCTATGAAGAAATCGGGTACTGGTCTATAACTCCACATCAACAAAAATTTAGAAAAGACTGTGATTTCCATTGGAAAAAAAAAAAAAAAAAAAAAAAAAAAAAAAAAACAAGAATAACAAAACAAAACACTAAAGAAGAGTTGCTATAGAAATTCAGGTGGTTTGTCACAGAATAGGGTGGGGAAGGCCTCTTCTATAAAAAATAAGGATATTCAGGTGAACCGAATACTTTCGATGTATAAAATAGCAAGTCTTCAGTATTTTGCTCCACATTCCGTTTTTTTTTTTTTTTTTTTTTTTTTTTACGAATATTTTTTCTATACACACACAGCAGCCTGGATTGCGTTCGCAGCGTGAAAAAAAAAATATTTAAAGTACTTTTTTTGTACGTACAACATCCTATCGATATTTCGCAATATCATTGGAACGAAAGAAAGTATAATAGGTGGTCCAAATAATCAAATAAGATCTAGTCACGTGATTTTGATCATGTTTGAAAAAAAGTTTACTTTGCATATTCTCCAAATTAATTAATTTATTTTTCAGATAGCAATGCCACGCACTCCAAAATTTCGAAATTAAATATTTTACATGCTAATGGCAGCGGTTCCCAAACTTTCATTCTTCGCGTACCCCTTTAAGAATTACATGAGCATGGTGTACTCCTCTCCTTTTTTTTTATTTGTGAGAATCATGAATAAAAAATAGAAACAAAAATAGCAACGAAGGATACAAATAAACATACAGTTATGTACATTTAATGTAGCTTTACATGTATCAAGTTATTTTATTGTGTCGATTGCATTTGTTTACACTTAAAATTTCGGTGTTAATTTGCTGAGATACAATCATAAGTCAACTTTAAACTTTAATATCTGTCCTAATGTTAAATCTAGTCCTAATGTGTTGTTATATTTTGGCTAGTCAATTAAATGTACAAAACTTTTCACCGACTCATTTGGCTGCATCGTGTCCCATGTTGGTTGTTAACATAAGTGCGTCGATTACCCCTAAATCATCTTAGCATACCCCTAAAACATTTTCGGGTACCCCTAAAACATCTTTGGGTACTCTAAATCGATATGCGTATCATACTTTGGGGACCTCGTTCTAAAGACTAACATACATTAATATCGATACGTGCAAATATGCGTGATTTTTTGTACGTCAATATAAACGTACAAATTTACAATTCCAAAGATAGTCTGATAACTTTATACCAAGATAATCAAAGTTATATTAAGATGATCTAAAATGAAATATTTACAAAACGAACAAAGCACATAGACATACTTTTCTATGCCATCAAACAATTTACAGATGATGAGATAATTGAGTTGAAGTACCGTCCAATAAAGAACATGACAACAGATGCTTTAATCAAACCCATACCCAAGCCTGAATTAGTAAAACACAGAATATCTAAGAAACTTCTAGCTGATCCCTCTGAAGAGCTTAAGAGCAAATATTGAATATAATAATCTCTCTCAAAGGAATTACACAAAACTTTCAATCATCTAAAGCAATAGCAATAAATCATTCAAACCATTAACGGTGAAATTTTCTCCCTGTGAAGAAAACAAATGCTTACGCAATGATTACATCAAAAGTGCTCCAAATGATTTAATGTGATTTTCTCAAGGAACTATAAGAGAGAAATCAATTAATGTATAAAATAAAATAATTCCAAATCAAACTTTAACATACTTTTTAAACTTTATGTTATAATGACACCATTGCATCCTGTTTCACTATATTATGAAACTGTATTTTACAGTTATCACGTGATAATCTTAATGAACTCTGAATTTTTTATTTAGAGCTCTAATATTATACTTTAGTTCTTGCAAAGTATGTAGCGCGCGAAGTAAGGAGTCAAACACGCTCCGTAGATAAATAATGTAATAAATGTATTAAATAGTATGTGATTGCAAACATTTAAAATTAATATATCTCTTTAATTTAAATCATTCGTCTCAAAAGATTCAACACGATATATAACAGAAAAACTAAGTTTATTTTCAGTGAACAAAATAAAAAGAAGATTTCGCCACATACAAAAGGATTACACGATCTCCTAACGGATACAATTAAGAACGCATGGAATAACAACGATGAACATAAAAGGAGCATAAAAGGTAACAGAATTTTACTTACCTTACCTGTGTATTAATATTATACTATAGAGGAAATTCCAACAGACTTTATTTTATTTAATCTGTTAGAGATCAGCACTTATCGCTGAGAGAACAATCTCCGTCACAATTTTTGTACGAAAATACCGCGGTAGTAAAATGTATTAATATACTTTTTTTTTTTTTTTTTTTTTATTTATTTATATTTTAATATTTTTTTGTTTAGCAAAAGTTATTATTTTTTTCAATTACAAAGATAGATTATTGATTTCGCAACATAGCAAATAACTGACATTTTCGAAATAAAACAAGAAACATATATTTCCAAGGCCTTTTAGTATTTGTAAGCCCAGTGGTAAAACTAAATTATTCATTTGTCATTAAGACATACTATTTCCTGACTCTGACAGCAAGAAATAACTGATTTTTAAATATAAAATGGTTGTAAATGAAAGGCTACTTTAAATGGCTAATTCAATTTTTGTTTTCAATTAAACTATAAGGCTCAGACATATGTACTGTCATTTTAATATTTTGCTAAAACCTTATTAATCAAACCAATTTTTGTTTTGCAGAATTCCTAATTTCGCGTAAATTAGATACGAAAAGAAGAAAACCTTCATCTGACACTAAAAAGTTATAAGTGTAAAAGTGTAAATTCCATTCAGTGCCGTAGGGTGAAGTTTGAGCACCCGCTGCAATTTAAAATACACTGCTCAAAACAATTAAAGGATATTTGAAGTTTTATATAAAATAAAGATATAAACGAAATTGCTTTTGCCGAAAATAGAAGAAGAGAATCACAAATGCAAATTTTTCTGGTTTTCAAACTGTGGAGTATGCAAATTTTGAGTTCGACGTCAAAAACGTCGCTTCAGCGGCAGCGAATGAAATTTGACTTTCAACTGGATAAAAGAGAATGAAGACAAGGATGATCGGCATTCAGTGATTGCTTTGTTTCGATGAGTACGATGTCTCAGCGAAGTCATTTGACAGATTCAGAAGCTTGGAGAATTGTTGGTAGGTTAAAAGGGGGCCAAACTCAAGCCGAAGTAGCGCAAGCCATTGGAGTGTCACAAAGTGTCATTTCCAGGATCTGGAACCGTTTTTTGGAGAGTGGATGTGCAGGCCGAAGACCAGGGCAAGGTCGTAGACGGGCAACAACGCCCAATGAAGATCGGTATTTAGCGTTAACAGCTCGGAGACACCGAAACATGAACGCTACTCTTCTCCAACAACACCTTCGCTCGGCTACAGGCACCACAATTTCAACTCAGACTGTCCGAAATCGGCTCCACGCTGTAGGTCTGTATGCTCGCCGACCGATGGTATGTGTTAGATTAACATCAAGGCATCGTCGCGACCGCAGGGAGTGGGCAACCGAGCATGTCAACTGGAGGAGAAATGAATGGAGCAATATTCTGTTTTCTCACGAGTCCCGTTTTTCTGTGCATCCGGATAATAGGCGTATTTTCATCTGGAGGGACCGTGGCAGTAGGAATAATCCTGCGTTCGTGCACGAAAGTGTCAGATTTGTCGGTGGAGGAGTGTTGGTGTATGGTGGCATCTCCATTGACGGGCGCACTGACCTCTACATCATTCGAGATGGAGCTCTGACTGGTCGCCGATATAGGGATGAGATCCTCAGACCTATTGTAGTCCCTTACGCTGCAGCAATCCGAGATAACTTCATTTTAATGGACGATAACTGCAGGCCACATCGTGCAAACCTGGTGGGGGATTTCCTTTTCGAGGAAGGAATCGTTCGAATGGAATGGCCAGCGTGTTCTCCAGACATGAATCCAATCGAGCACGTTTGGGACGCTCTAGGAAGACGAGTTTCTGGCCGCCAACAACCCCCCACAAACTCTCCAAGAACTGGAAAGAGCTCTTCTGGAAGAGTGGGGCAGAATACCCCAACTCGTCATTAATAGCCTCATTGAGTCCATGCCTCAAAGGTGTTCAACGTTGCTGACCGCCCGTGGAAACCATACCCCTACTGAAAATGATTTTCTTTGAAGAAAACACCTTTTCTTATTCTTTTTTTCTCATATGCACAAATTGTGTTTTTTTCCTTTTGTACACAAATGCGCAATAAAATGCATTTTTTTCTGCCAAACATGTGTAATTTATTCTCATATAACCTACTATGTCTGTCGACCATGTATCAATGAGCTAAAAAGTTTCCCAGATACAAAATCCACCTAAAACTGCAATATCCTTTAATTGTTTTGAGCAGTGTATTTACGCACCATTCTTAGCGGCTTTCTTTTTGTTTTCTTTGCTGTAGTTTTTTGTACAACAGATTTTAGCGCCCCTATTTTTTTTTCGGCCGGGCAAACGCCCCTGCTGGATCTCTACTAAATTCATTTAGAACCCGAATAAACCAAAGCGATTCAGCTTCATTCTCGACTCCTTTCCTGTACTGTCAAAAAAAAAAAAAAAAAAAAAAAAAAAAAAAAAAAAAAAACTTTCGATGCCTTATGGCTGTCCTCAAATCCAAAGGAGCTACTTTCTGACACATTTCTGAATTCATTTTTCTTCGGAAACGCATGAAATTGGCCTATAGATTTGTATGTATACTACATAGTATGCTAAGATTTAGTTGAGTTAGGAAAGTCATAACACACTTGAAAACTTTCCTTTAACAATTTCTGGCAATACGCGGAAACGTACTCAAGAATTTTTGTGCTGCCCTGCATAGGATCTATAGAAGTTATACACACCAAGAAATATGCAAAAAATTAACTTTAAATTAAATTTAAAGCATTAAATTTAAAAATGCATACCTCAATTGAAAACGCACTTCCAGCAATTATTGTTCATAGACAGTACTGTGTAACCGAATTCTTTTGTGTGACCCTGTAAATGACCGATAAATGTTATGCACACCTTACTCTATATAGTAAATCTCTTGTAGTACACCTAAGTGATGTATATCCATTTTAATATGTGTGAAATAGTGTAACAACATTAAAATACACTGCAAACGATTTTTTCCCCATAGATCATAATACAACCGAGTTCTTTTGAGTGCCCCTGTAAACGAACTATAAGTGTTACACACTCCATTTTCAATATCGAACATGCCTTGGTAAACTTCAATAACATATATCAATTATATGGCAATCGGAGTATATTTACGCGAGTTAGAGTATGGACAAACAGACGTACAGACAAACCGAATTCATAAACACTTTTCAACTATGTTGGAAAGTGTTAAAAAATAACAGAAAATGTTAATAGATTTTTTAGTTCAATTATTTAAATTTTTTAAAATGCTTAAAAAAATTTGGGACCCTTAAAATTAAGGGGCCCCATTGATTCTTACTGTATAATGAGGCCCTTAATATGCCAAATAATTTACTTTTACGTGTTTAGTAATATAGAAAAAAAGTGATAGTTAAAAAAGAAGGTATATTGTCAATCATACCTTCATACCTTCATTTTGTAAACATTTTTTAAATGCTTAAAAAAGTTGGGACCCTTAAAATCAAGGGGGGCCCCCCATTGGAATAATGAGGCTCTGAATATGCCAAGTATAAGTGATTTACTTTTACGTGCTTAGTAATACAGAAAAAAAAGTGATTGTTAAAAAGTAACAGAAAATATTAATAGATTTTTTAATTCAATTATTTAAAATTTAAATGCTTACAAAAATTTAGTACCCTTAAAATCACGGGGCCCCATTGTTCCGTACTGCATAATGATGCCCTGAATAATTTACTTTTACGTGTTTAGCAATATAGAAAAAGAGTGATAGTTAAAAAAGAAGGTATATTGTCAATCACAATTAATAAAATTGTGAAATTATTTGGTTACTCACTTCATGAGTTGAGTTACCAGGAGAAAATATGTCAGACACTAAACTGTTTGCAGCCACCCACTGGAGGAGCAACTCAATTATGGAGAAGAAATATTGCTTGCAAACCAGTTTTTCAAGAGGGGGCCTTCGAGTAGGGTCACTTATAGGTAGACTTGGGTAAACAAATTACGCCCTCTAAGTGGTCGAAGTGAATATTGCAAAATGATGTTTTAAGTACATTGATATTTGTTTTTTTACTGTATTGCTTAAATTATAAATTCCCCAATCTGTTATCAATTGAAGACTTTTAGGATGCCTTTATTTAACTTAAGTTGGTTTATGTATGTGAAGATGTAATAGTTGTAAACGATTTTTCACTTAATACCTGATGTGTTAAGAGTTCTAGAAATTATGTACAGTTGTGTGTTCTCGAAGATAATACAATACATATTTTCAGAACTAATAGATTGATTTTAATTAAATTTTGATAATACATTGAGAAAACAATTTAAGAAATTTCAGATCAGTTTAAATAATTTTCAGGTTGGATTTTTTTTTTTTAGGTACGCTCGTAATTATATAAATACGTAGCACCTATAGTCGTCGCCTGATCCGTCAGTCCGTCTGCATATAACAGCGCAAAAACTACCCAACCAAATGGTTGGAAATTTAAGATATATTATCTTTGCAGAATTTTGTCGAGACATTTCAAATTTTATGAGAGTCGAATCAAAACTTTAGAAGATAAATAAAAATATTTATTAAGAAATTTGAATTTTTTTTTTAAGAAACCGGTGCTTTCTCATTATAGGAGCTTCCGAGGTTTAATGGTCAAGCGACCGAGATACTTATTTTATGACAGAAATGAATCTGCAGACGACATAATTCATTTCACAGAATTAAAAATCATCAAGATTTGAATATTTATATAACTAGCTATAGTACGAACGCACCTCGTTTCTCGCGTTTGACGTACAATTTCCAACTTGTTAAATCTGTTAATATTTGACTCAACATTAAATATTTGTTCGTTACAATAACGTAAAGCAACATTTGCAGCAATGTCAAAATCCCTTTTTCTTTCCTGTTACTATATCTTCAAAAGAAATTGAGCAAAAATTATTTATTTTTATAACAATCCATTAATTTTGAACATTTAAGGTAGTTCTCAAATGATCTGCTGAATAACGCAAAACTTTCTGACACAATTTCCGATTCATTTTTAAACGCAAAGGCATAAGGAAATTACGTCTGCCAATTGGCAGACGTGACTATGGAAGCGATTTGGAATTGAAATGAGTTTTCCTTATTTTTGAAATAAATTACTTATCGAGTTATAAGCGATTCGTGTCACATGGCAATCCGTTTTTCTCCTTTCTGGAGCTGAAGCATCGGGAATTTGGTTCAAAACGCCGACTTTGAAGCTGTTTTCTAAAAGATCTTCTGCTTTTACCAAAAAATTAAAAACGTGTTTCGATTATAAAGTTTCTGAATATCCAGACCTGCTCATTTCCAAACAAAAACGAGTAAAAAAATGTGTCTGAAATAGTCCCATTGAATTTTAGAACAGCCTTAATGTATGATTTTTACAAAGGAATGATGCGACATCACATAAAAAGCGTGAATATTTATTTATGAAACACTAATTTTAAAACCGACGTATTTCTGCTTTTAAATGCACTAATAAAAGCTTATTTTTAATTTTTTAATTTTTTATTTATTTCTATTTTATAATGTTAATACACTCTGTCTCAACCCTCACCTAAATAATTATGTAAATTTATATCAGTAATTTCAGGTAAAACTGCCAGAATGATTTAAGCTTTCCGCATAAATATTTTATACTTGAAAAGAGAGACAATGTGCGTACACTCCCTGAAATTTCCAAAGAATCTTGGAACCACTATTTCTGATTAGAAAATTTTCATTTAATATTTAAATCACAAAATTCGCAATCGTCTTGTCTGATAGCATAATCTGTACTATTTAAATAAAGCGAAAAACTACTTTAAAAATTTCAGTAAAACTGTACGCATTCAGAAAGAGTACAGATAAAAGAATGGAATTTAAGTTTATGGTAGTTTTATGCCACTTTTATAATATCTACATAACTTTAGAATATGGAGGGCTTAGAACAAGGTTGCCAAACTTTTAATTTACAAAATCCTGAATTGCCCGGAATTTTCAGGATTAAAAATTAGTCAGAATTTCGGGATCCTGAATCAAGAGATTGTATTCACTATTTTTAAATTAAACATGTCAGACAAGAACTTTATAGTGAATCGAATATTTGCTACTGCAATTTATTTGTCACATTACTGGGGATGAGCACAGTCTTTCCATAATTACAAGACGTTTGCACGAAATAACTGTTGAAGACAATAAAGACCCGAAAAAAAATAGTTCTGGATAATCGAGGTAACTGAAATTCAATAGGCTTCTTCTCATTATTACATACTGACATACCACATTTCAAGTCTCTGTCTCAATTTGTTCGGGAGATAGAGCGTTTACAGACAGACGGACGGCAATTTTTTTCTCTATAAATATGTTTTTCGGAATCTCCAGTGTCTGAAACGTGTAAATGCGTCAATTTTTTTTTTTTCGAATTTTAAAACGATTACAAGACTTACTCTATACTACGTATGATGGGTATGTAAAAATAAACACGTGTTTAAGTAATAAATTTTTGTAATTAGGGAAATATATTATGCTCATCTTGTATATAATATGTATTATTTCTGATGTCATCCCTTTTCTATGCACACAAAAAACGCACAACGATGAATGAGTTATGAAACGAAAGATTTCTGAACAGCTTTTTGACTTAGTACACTTCCATTTCGTTAAAACAACTTGTTTGATTAAAAACTGCTGTTAATTAGAAATTAATGAAAACACAATCTTAAAGATTGCTGAGTGAAACTCTAGTACGGATCCACTGGTTTAAAATAATTTCGTCGCGTTAATGTTATTTTATTTTAAAGGGAATTTAATGTGTTCTTAAAATAACCTTAATAGGACAAAATATAAAATAGATAACTTAATAGATACACTTACAATATGCTTGAAAGAATATCACATTTTATGCATGTAGCGTGATTTTTCTGTTAGGTAAAATCCCATATTTCAAACAGAAAAATTTTAATCATTTTAACACCTTTCTACACACTACGTTTAAAAAACAGCAGGAAATTTAAACAAGTTTGCATTTGAAAAAGTGAAGAAAAACTATGTTAGGTGAAAAACACTGTTAAATGTCTTTCACTCGCATCTTATGTGAACCAGGAAGAACTATCGTTACTGTTTAGCTATCCAAACAATTCTCTGAGCTTGGCAGACAACAAGTGTCTTTGAAGCTATCTGTCACGCACTTTGCCATTAGCCTCAAGTTTTGGGAAGCTTCCACCCAAAACCACTTCAACAAGGTCTGTGGATGCAGAATTTTGATTCAAACCAATAAATCCCACGCTTATAATGCTTGATAATACATCACATTTTATGCATGTTGCGTGATGTTCCTGTCAGTTAAAATCGCATATTTCTAACTAATTTTATAATCGTTTTAATCGTTAACTTCTCTACAAACTACGTTTTTCTCTACATTTAAAAAACAACAGAAAATTTAAACACGTTTGCATTTGAAAAAGTGAAGATTAAGTGAAAAACACTGATGTCTTTCACTCACATCTTGTGTGAACCAGGAAGAACTATCGTTACTGTTTAGCTATCCAAACAATTCCCTTAGCTTGGCAGACAACAAGTGTCTTTGAAGCTATCTGTCACGCACTTTGACATTAGCCTCAAGTTTTGGAAAGCTGCCACTGCCACCCAAAATCACTTCAACAAGGTCTGTGGATGCAGAATTTTGATTCAAAGCGAATGAACCCCTCTTGATATCATATGATTTAAACGAGTAGATAAACTTTAGTCTTAAAATTCAGTTTAAGATGGAATGAAGAGATTTTTACAGTAAATAATTGTCTCATTTGTTAACCGACATGAAATAAAAGGATGTTTTCCAGTTTGATGATGCACATAAGGATGTAAGTTTTAAAACTCGTCTTATCCAAAAATAAATAAATAAATAATAATAATAATAAATCGTATTTTCTCTATTTATTTACTATGTTAGTAAACCTGCACCGTGAAAACACTATACAATCTGCAACAAAACAAGTTTTTTCGTATATTTCTGGCATTATAAAATTTGGGATTATTTTCAAAACTCCTCTTATAATATACAAGGGATTTGAAAATTTATTTCCCTATCCTTATCACTATCAGTAGAGATTTCTGAATAGGTTAATTTTAATTGTAATACTCCTTATGTACATAAAGTTTTGTACAGAAACAGTATCCTAAGGAGTTAACTGAGCCTTTTTCTTATCCTTTGTTCAAGCGGTCTCAGAGACTTCAAGCGGTCTCACAGTATCTATGCGACAATTTCTGTCACAGCAGTTAATGGTTAGGAATTTCGTTTTATAATATGCAAAGCAGGTACATGAAAGGTATAAGTAAATTTACCGAGTCTCCTTAAGGTAAGATCCCATTTTAGACAAGTTATCAGTGTTGAATTCAGGGAGTGGCCCGGGTAGCATATTACTCACCGGAACATTGAAATCTCCCCCGGAAAATTTGAGACTTTATGCTTTTTAATGGTCAAAAGTGCAATTTCCCTAATCAGCAATTATTTTGTGTCATTAAATTAGAACTAGCTGTTTACATTTGTTTTTTTTAAATTATATTTCAAAGACAATCAGTAATTAAAACTTTAATAATAATTTTCAGTGTAATGTTAATAAGAAAAGTAGTAAGCTTCTCTAGAGCAACATAATCTCACAGAATCTGAATCTTGGTTCATTAACTGCTCCATAAAATGATAAATTAAACACCAAAATCCTAGTTCAATCTGGTATAACCTTTTCCCTTAAAATAAGTTTAGAAAAAAGCCTGGATCAGTGTTCAACAATTCACCATAAAATTGGATTAGAAAAAATCCTGAATTATGGTTTAACCCCCTTTAACCATAAAATTGGTTTTAAAAAAAAAACCTGAACAACCTGGTGCAACATTTCACAAATATAGTGGTATTTTAAAAAGCACCATAAAAATGGTGAAACTTATTACCAGTATCTTGGTTGCAGGTAAATTTCAGCTACTTTTCACCAGTTTTTTGGTGAAACTTCGAACTTTTTTTTAACAGTGTGGAACTCTATACTACTCCACCCCCCCCCCACCACCACCACCACCACCCCCACCTCGGAGCCACGGAAATCTCTGCCGGAGTAAAATGTCTGAATTCCACACTGCAGGTTATATTGTCACAAATTTTACTGTATTTAAAATTTAAGGAGCCAAAAAATTTAGTACACCGACATCGAGAATCAACTTTTTGATCGTGCTAGTGCACGATACCACGTCTATTTCGTAAGCTTACAATGTTTTTTTTTCTTTTCTTGCATGCAATTCCAGAATCTGAAACGTAACACTCTGAAACAATTTTCTGTCTTGAAGTATAAATTTATGATCCTATTTTTCTAGTAGAACGTGAAAACAGAGCCCTTTTCAGTCTAGTCGTGATCCTATTAAATATGTCACTTTTCACATTCATTACACTCTCAAACTTAAAATCAAGTTTTCAATACTTATTTTCATTTCATTGCATGACGTCGTTCAGTGACATTGAAAGAAAATCGTTAACTCGCCATATTTCACGACGCAAATCGTGATGAGTTTCACGAGTTTTTTATTTGTTCTCGTCCCTCGGGAGTTTCATTACTCTCAGAAGTTCAATGAATGTATTGTTCATTATAACAACCAGACAAGACCTTCTGGGAAAAGTCTCATATCCTGTGCCGGAAAATTTATCGATTTTTTTTTAGCGATAAATGTTTCGAAGTGGTTGTTGAGTCTCTCTTAGCATTTGGTAAAATAATTTGTTAAATTTATAAATAAAATACATAAAATATAATTTAAATTAATATAAATATAACATAAATAATAATTTAAAATAATATATAATATTTATATATTATTATATATTATTATATATCAGATTACATTATATTACACTATATCATATTATAATATAATAATATAATGCAATAATATAATATAATAATATAATGCAATAATATAATATAATAATATATAAATAATAATATTTAAGTAATATAAATAAAATATAAATAAAATACAATTTGATTAAAATAAAAATTGGGTAAGATGCTAAAATAGCCTTTTGGCGCCATTTTGAATTTTTTTGCCAACCACGCCAAACGGCACAGGATACGGAACTCTCCCAGGCCTTCTGTTCAGCGTACATCTGAGGCATATGTAAAAATTACTTTTCGCCAAAATTTGTATTATCGATTGATAATTCACGTTTATACAGAAATGGTTTTGTACATGTGCACGAACATGAATATTATTAGCGAAATCGGTATTTGATATTTAATATTTCCAAGATGCATATATTATTTGGAATTTCCAAAGAGTCGGTCAGAAGACATCTTTAACTCGTCACACTTTTATTTATTTATTTATTTATTTTTTTACTTATACCTTTATAGGGTTCCGTACATAAAAAGTAAAAACGAACCATTATAAGATCACTCTTGTGTCTGTCTGTTCGTCTGTCAGAGCGCCCCACCAGCGGCTAAGAAGTTCTGCTTTCAAAGCTGGTAGACGAGAGGTGCTGGGTTCAAACCATTGTCGCGCTCGTCGATCTAACCGTACGGAGTTTTCCGTGGTTATCTTCTAACCTCGCCCTAAATACGGGTTAGGATCCCTTAGAAAGACCCCCACGGAGGGCACTGCAGCGTCTAATCCCTCGAGTAGATAACCGGCCGTCATAAATCAACCAACCAACCAACCGTCTGTTAGAGCAATTTTTCTCGTAAACTATGGTATGTGGAAAGTTCAAACTTGGGAAAGTTATAAAGCCTAGTGACCCACATATTTTCATATTATTAGCCATTTACAAATATGCGGGGTACATCGCGAGAAAGATTTCGTAATACCGAACTCAAAAATATATTTGTTTTAATTTTAGGTATATTTTCAGAGATATAGTCGAAAATGCACTGCAAAACTATGCCCCTCTATATCCGAATCTAGTTAAACTAAATTATGAAAAAATTAGTGGTAGTAAGAGTTTATTTAAACCTTGCAGGAAAACTATTGCGATATTTAAACCTGGCAGGAAAACTATTGCGATATTTAAACCTGGCAGGAAAACTATTGCGATATTTAAACTTGGCAGGAAAACTATTGCGATATTTAAACCTGGCAGGAAAACTATTGCGATATTTAAACCTGGCAGGAAAACTATTGCGATATTTAAACCTTGCAGGAAAACTATTGCGATATTTAAACCTGGCAGGAAAACTATTGCGATATTTAAACCTGGCAGGAAAACTATTGCGATTTTCCAATATTTTTGACATAGTTTTTGAGGAAAATGCATTTTTCGTTACATACAAACTTTACTTTTCGGGCGGTCAGCGGGGGGAGTTGACGGGCGCTCGAGGTATCTATCGATGCAGCTCTATCGATAGATACCTGTCTGTTCGTAGTCAACAAATTTAATCGTAGAATTTGTAACATTTTCCTACTATTAAATAAAGCAAAAAATTTTGTTAAAAAATTGTTGTAGAAATGTATTTGCCTATCATGCAAGGTTTTTTTTTAAACTTAAAAAAAAATAAATATATTTACTGTAATCACCTTTAGCAGATATATGTATTTTATTTGAATGATAATAAGTGATTTTTTTTTCTTATATAATTCAAAAATTCTTCTAGATTTCAACACTGAAGTAGGTAGTATTGCTTGGCACGCAAACACTCAATGCACTGAGAAAGAAAAAAAAATGTTACTTTTAAAGAAAAAATACAGATTTTTTACAGAAAAAAACTTTGAAAGAACAGTTTTTTAATAAAAACCAAAACCTTATGGTTGGCAACCCTAATTAGATTGAATACACAAATAAGGAAGAAAACTGTAACGATATCAATCTGCAGCATATGAATGTGTCTAAAATAAAAATAAACATCTGACACTTCAACAAATACCGTTAAACATAAACGCACGATTTATAAAATATATTGCTTAGTAGCCCAT
Source organism: Maratus michaelseni (assembly GCA_963931845.1). NCBI lineage: Eukaryota > Metazoa > Arthropoda > Arachnida > Araneae > Salticidae > Maratus > Maratus michaelseni. The sequence continues at coordinate 409,147,986 of OZ007591.1, read as the reverse complement.
TTATGAGATCTATTACTAAAACTGCGATCTATTTATGCATAATTAATGAGATCCATTACTAAAAAGCCCGTAAAGCATTTTTATTAACTCATCTTGTGAGTAATGAGTGACTCCAAACTGTCATTTATTCTGCTTAAAAAAACGAAAACTAAAAGAAAGTATTCTAGAATTTCTACGTCAACAAGAGAGTTATATCTGATAACTGTATAGTATGGATGTTACTTACATCGGTTTACAATTAGATATAAAAATTATTACAATTTATTAACCTAACGATAGAAATAATGCAATTTTTTAACAGTAAACATAATGTATGTAAAAATAAAGAAGCTTTTTAACACTTTCCAACATAAGTTGAAAAGTGTTTATGATTTCGGTTTGTCTGTCTGTGCTCTAACTCACGTAAATATATTCGGATTCTCCTGCAATTGATATATGTTATTTAGGTTTACTATAGCACGTTCGGTATTGAAAATGATGACAGTATTGAAAGTGCATTACAGTTTTTTTTACAGGGACACTCAAAAGAATTCCGTTACATTACGGTCTATGGGGAAAAATCATTTGCGGTTTATTTGAATTATGTTACACAATTTCAAACATATTGAAATTGATATATATCACTGAGGTGCACTACAAGAGGCTTACTCTAGAATCTGGTGTGCCTAACACTTATAGTTTCTTTACAGAGACACTCAAAAGAATTCCGTTACATTGCGGTCTATGGAGAAAAATCGTTGTAGTTAATTTTAATAATGTTTCACTATTTCAAACATATTGAAATGGATATATATCACTAAAGTGCGTTACAAGATGTTTACTATAGAATACTGTGTGCATAACATTGATCGTAGATTTACAGGGACACACAAAATAATTCGGTGCTGTCTGTTAATAATAATTGCTGGGAGTGATTTTTCAGCTGCTGAAAGCTTTTTTAAATTTTATTTATTTTTTTGTCTATTACTTGATTTGTATGAATTCTATAGTAAGAGTTCAGTCTTTACAGTAATTATTTTTTTTTCAGAGATATATAATTTTCATAATTTTCAATACCAAACTTCGTTTATATTATCTTTTTAAATTCTGTACTATTCTAAACTATCTATGTAACTAATAATTCGAAAGTATGCTTTTTATTATTTTTTTCGCAAATAATTCGTAAAAAAAAAAAATTTGTGCGTTTTGAAAATCAATGTCATGGTGGGTAAATATTTTTACTTACAGCTGGAATTTTTTTCTGGCTACCAGATTTTATCAAATTAAGTTCATAAGTCTATCCCGTCAACCAAAACCTTCTGGTTGGTAACCTTAGTTAGAATGAATACACAAATATGGAAGAAAACTATAACGATATCATTCATCAGCATATGAATGTGTCTGAAATAAACATCTTTCATTTCAGCAAATATCGTTAAATATAAACGCACGATTTATAAGATATATTGCTTAGCAGCCCATTTATGAGATCTATTACTAAAAATGCGACCTATTTTTATGAATAATTAATAATGAGATCCATTACTAAAAAGCCCATAAAGCATTTTTATTATCTCATATTGTGAGTAATAAGTCATTTCGAACTGTCACTTCTGCTTCAAAAGACAAAAATCTAAAAGAAAGCTTTCTAGAATTTCCACATCAACAAGAGAGTTAGTTACATCTGATAACCGTATAGTATGATGTTACTTACATCGGTTTACAATTAGATTTACAATTAGACAAAAATTGTTGTAATTTATTAACCTAATGATACAAATAATGCAATTTTTTAACTGTAAACATGATGTATGTAAAAATAAAGAAGTTTTTTTAACACTTTCCAACATAGTTGAAAAGTGTTTATGATTTCGGTTTGTCTGTCTGTCTGTCTATCCGAGCTCTAACTCACGTAAATATATTCGGATTGTCATGTAATTTATATATGTTATTTAGGTTTACTATGGCATGTTAGTTATTGCAAATGAAGTGTGTAACACTTATAATTCATTTACAGGGACACTCAAAAGAATTCCGTTACATTACGATCGATGGGAGAAAATAATTTTCGGTTTATTTTAATAATGTTACACAATTTCAAACATATTGAAATTGATATATATCACTGAGGTGCACTACAAGAGACTTAGTATGGAATAGGGTGAGCATAGCACTTATAGTTCCTCTACAGGGACACTTAAAATAATTACGTTACATTACGGTCTATGGAGAAAATTCGTTTGCGGTTTATTTTAATAATGTTTCACTATTTCAAACATATTGAAATGGATATATATCACTAAAATGCATTACAAGAGGTTTAGTATAGAATATTCTGTGTATAGCATTCATCGTTCATTTACAGGGACACGCAAAAGAATTCGGTACTGTCTATGAACAATAATTGCTGGAAGTGCTTTTTCAATTGCTGAACGCGTTTTTAAATTTTACTCATTTTCTGTCTATTACTTGACAAATATAAATTCTAATGATCATATACAGTGCAACACAAAAGTTCTGGAGTACATTTCCATTTATTGACGTGAATTCCAGAAGGGGGATTTTAAACTGTGCTACGCCTTTCCTAACTGAACTCAAATTTAGCATTCTGTGTAGTATATATACAAATCTATAGATTATATACAGGGCTGTACAAAAGAGTTCTGATATTTTTCCTAATATTTTTGTGAAATTGGGTTTTAAATATGTTATGCGTTTTCAAAATTGTTTACTCAGATATCATCTTTCATTTTATTAAACGGTAAAGATATGTAAAAGTATTTTGTAAGTGTTGGAAAGTGTTACATAATCAATGCTTGACGCATGATTTTTCGTTCTTGTTTAATTTGTACAGTCCCAGATTTAAGGTTTAACCTTGATATAATTTTTTAAAATTTCCTCTATAATGCAGCAGTTCATATCACTCATAGTTCAGCTGGTTTTCTCAAGGTAGCCGTGTCTGATCTCTTTCTGTGGCAGTATAAATACAGCTGAAATTCCCTTATTATTAGTTTGATGCGACGCTTTCTGGAAGGTTGTATTCTGTGCATCTAATCACATTTAAAGAAATCATTTAAAGCTTGAGTTAACAAATAATATATATCAATGCGAGTATAATTTTATAGAGAATTTTTAGAGAATTCCCACATTTTTTTTAAAGATTTAAAGTAACAACTTTATTGTAACCGTTGATATTTCAATTCTCGTCAGCGAAACAGATGTTGCATGATGTTTACAATCTTGTAATTTTTTTCTCTTTTAAAATAAAATATTTTAGTTTACATATAATGGAAAAAGAAATACATGCTGAATACATAAATTTGTTTAGTAACCTTGGTTGCTATGTGAATAATTTGTCAAGATGGAAGTTTTTTGTTTATAAGTGTAATTGTTACTTAATATCATATTCTGATGATGGTCATAGAAGTTGACCGAAACGTCAATTTGATGTAATTTTATAGTATAATTTTACATAAATATTTATACACCATTCAGTAAAAACGTGTGGTTTACTATACACAAAATTTTTTTATACAATAGTATTATAAATGACTTCTTCAAATGTTATGTGTAAAAATTTTGAAAAAAAAAAATTGCAAAACTAAGAGAAACCTTTAAAAAATAATAATGCTTGTAAATTACAAGTAATTTATAAATTTAACAGAAAATAATAAAGCAAAATAAAGAAATATCCAATATTTTACAGTAATCTATACATTTTGTCGAAGAATCAACTTGAATATCTTAAGCGATAGTTATGCTTTTTATGACCGATTCTCACAACTTTTCAAACAACGGCTATTATTTTAAAATGGTGAAAAGTTTAGAATTCCGTACAAACTTGTCTTTAAAAATGATGCATACAAGTACCTCTTGATTAGTGCGGTTAACACTTTGTTGACCGGCTATTTTGTAAGAAATCTTGATTTTAAAACAGTAAAAGCTCCTCCCTCTTCTGAAAATCTTTCATCTAGATAGGTTTTTCCAGTTTATGCGTCAGTAAATATCGTAAAATATACGGATTTAATATAAAATGTTTTACAATCTAAAAACATATATACGGACAAAATGATATAAATGCATTTTTCCCTTTTAAATAAGATAAAAGCGACGCCTTTAGGCAACGATATTTGGTGAAATAAACACGAGTTAATTGTGACCGGTCAACAAAGTGTTAATTTATCCCACGATATTATAGCAGTAATCAAAGCATACATTGGATGGGAAATTTGCAATAAATCCACAACCAACTTTCTCAAAAACCCAAAATGCGTAAATACACTTAAAAAAAAAAAATAAAAAAAAATTGTTGATTTTACTGTATAATACTAGCACCCCAGCTGCCAGTATTATTATACCGTAAAATTAACAATAATAAACAGTAAAATAAGCAGTAATACGCTACCGTGCATGCGCGGCAGCGTATTACTGCTTATTTTACTGTTTATTACTGTTAATTTTACGGTATAATACTGGCAGCTGGGGTGCTAATATTATACTGTAAAATCAACATTTTTTTTTTCAGTGTAGACCATATAATAATATACTAAAATATTGTTTATGATGTATAATTGTTAGAAAATACATACTACAGTTTTATTTGAAACTTAAAGAAACGTTTATCTAATTTCCATGATTTTCATTAACATAAACATGAGAGCTCATTTAATAAGTCAGACTCGAGAAACATTGAAAAGTCAATTTTAATTTTAATTCTGAATTACTAAAATTCTTTAGGTTATTTATATTAGCTACTATTACCATTAGGTTAATTAAAAAAAAATACATAATTTTATTTAAAACATATTATAATACAATTTGATTACATTAAGCTAAAATAAATTTTAAGCGAAAACTTATCAATTGCCAACTGCACCGTTTTTTTTTTCTTCTTCTTTTTGGAATACATTTTGCGATAACACAAAATTTTATTTTCTCACGGTGCACCTCCAGGGAGCATCTAAAAAATTTTTACCCCACTAACTGAAAATTGCACAGACCGTAACCGCACTTAAGGTGGAATCGAAGTTAATTTTGAAAATACGATTATGCTTTCAAATTACATGTTCCAAGGTATGTCGTAGAAATTTTGCAGCAAGCTGTGCCCTTTAAGCGTCTGGCAAAATGTTTCATGTACCTTTAAAAAATCATAAAATAATTGGTGTGAAAAGCAGTAGTATTAGGATATGTATGCGATTACCTTACATATTTATATTTCTTATGCACTGGAAAAAATTAACATTAATATCAAATTTTTGTTAATTCAGCCTTCGAATTCAAAAATTACGTGACGGAAAAACATGGTTAGGGCGCTTAAAGAGATGGCCCAAATGACATAAAATGTTTCAAATTTTCACATTTAAAATTTTGCGCTAGAAAATATAAATAAATCAAAATAAATCAAACAATATTAGAAAATAACTAATTTATATATTTTCCACGTATAAACTCCGAAAACAGAGCCTTTAAGTTTGTAAACGAATAGTAATTTTTTTCCTCAGTTTTTCTCACAATTTTCTCAGTTTTTACATCTTTATAGGTCACATTTTATAAAATCTATTAAAGCTATACTGTAAAAAAAAGTCTCTTAACCTACGAAAATATTATATAACCACATACGAAAATATACAATAATCTCTTCCGAGTTTCCCACAATTGCGAAAAGCGTTTTTAGAAACCTCAGAAACTAATATATTTTCAAGGTTTAAAGAAGCATTTATAAAAAACAAAGTTTCTTTTGATGTCATGAATTTTCGTAAATGTTTCCGAGTTGTTTTTATAGCGTATTAATCAGTTTCCTCAAACATGCCATTCACGAATTGATGGACATGGACACAAGAAATTCATGGAGACTGGCCCAGTATTCGATAAAGCAAGGAGTGGACGAAGAGGAAAACATTCACGAATATCACCTTGGCCTGCTTAGTGCCACTAATGGTGCACATATTAGAGGTTTATTAATTGATGAAAAAAAACTGTAATATAATACTCCTAATATTGTATACTACTTTCCATACATGTATACAATGTATACGCTGTTCATTTGTGTTTTTTATAAAAGCTTGAAATTATCAAGAGACTTTGTGGACATTCTGCACCTTAAAATCATGTTTATTTTACTTTTTCTATGTATCTCATAAAGGTCTGCCCAGAGGCTCTTAAAAGATTGTGTTGAAACAACGACGTTTAGTTAGTTTTAGCGTGGAAAAAAGATTGACTCAAAGTGACGTGCGGTCGCCAATGTTTTTGAAAGAGTTAAAATTCGTATTTTTGAAAACCAATTGCACCGTCGAAAAGAAGAGGGTCTCAGCTTTAGGAGTATGTTTTTTTATTTTCAGTACCTGTAAAATGGAGGAGAGTTTCTGTAAGGAAGAAAACGTCAACTGCGAAAACGGCAATTTTTAATTTTTTTTTTCAAAGAGTTAACAACGGTATTTTTTAATTGATTGCGGCGTTTAAGGGTACAGTGGACTTTGAAAGCTAACTTTTTTAATTACCAATATTTTTTTTTTTGAAATTTTCAGGATTTAGTTATAACATAAAAAAAATGTCATGTGTAAAATTTGGTGAAAATATCTTTAAAAAAACTTGAGATATTTTAATTTTAAAATCGCCAGATTTCAAAACGCTCCCTGCGCAATCAAATTTTAGACACATTCACAATAATATCATATAAATCATCCTTGAGAACACAAAAACAAAACTTACTACAAAATTTTAGCAAGTTATATTAAAAAAGCTTAAAAAATTGATTTAAACTGATGTTTTTCAATTTTTTCATTAAAATTTAATTAAATTTTTTATATTACTCTTAAATTTTCCATTTTAATAACGTGTAATAAAGTTTATTTTAAGTAACAAATATTTACACAGGTATAAAGAACATTTCTGAGAAGTTTCAATAAAACTGAAAGCAATATGTTGCGCATGGGACATTTTAAAGTCACGAAAACGGTAAAAATATTGATTCTGAGAAAAACAGGTTTTAATGATTTAAATGGTCATAAATTTTTTTAAAGTTTATATTGAAACAATTTCGGACACAAGTGAAGACTATAATATTATTAATAACCTATATAGCAGTTTTTTATGTCTCTAAGGGAAATATAGATGCATATTTACCCCAGTGCGGATACGAGGCGACACAGCAACATTGTCGCAGAAGGTAAACGACCTATTTCCAAACACACTTTTGCAGAAAGGTACCAATATATATATATATATATATATATTAACTTTCTATATATATTTATAATGTGAATAAGAACTAATATACAAAATTTGGTTATAATAGCTCCAATAGAACTCGAGATATTCAAAATTTAAAAACGACGAAAATTATCATATCCATAAAATCAAAACGTTCAATGCGCAATTTCCGATTTTAGATACACATTTACAATAATCTCATATAATCATACTTGAATGCACAAAAACAAAACTTACTGTGAAATTTTAGCAAGTTATATTTAAAAAGAAAGAAAATAAAAATTTAAATTGATGTTTTTCAATTTTTTCATTAAAATTTAATTAAACTTTTTATATTACTCTAATTCTCAATTTTAAATACGTGTAATAAAGTTTATTTTAAGTAACAAATATTTATACAGGTATAAAAAACATTTCTGAGAATTTTTAATAAAATTGAAAGCAATGTGTTGCTCCTGCAAGATTTGAAAGTCACGAAAGCGATAAAAATATAGATTCTAAGAAAAACAGATTTTATAACATAAAGTGCTTCTATTTTTTTTTTTTCATGTTGAAACAATTTTGGATACAAGTGAAGGATATAATATTATTAATAACCAGCAGTATTTTATGTCGCTGAAAGAAATTTTGATGCATTACTTATCCCACTGCAGAAACGCGACAACACAGCAACAGTAACTTTCTATATATATTTATAATGTGAATAAGAACTAATGTAGATATAATGTAGATTTTATATAACTCATTGTTTTGTAAAGCAACTCTCAGATTCACTTTTATTCAATCTATGCATAGATTTACTATGCATTCAGCTTATGCATAATGAATGCTTAGAAAAAAGGGAAATGTAGCATAAGCATCACTATCGTTTAAAAATATTTGGCTTTGCAAATCACTATCACTGTTTCACAAACCACTATCAGGTAAAAATATGATTTTAATTACAATTGAACAGTAGTACAATAAAATAATTCAAATATTGTGGAGAGTACAGTGCAATTTTTTAAAATTTCCTTGCTAAGTATCACTTTCTTTTTGTTTATTTCGTTTAGATAAAGCAGTTTTTTTACACTTTTTTGCGTTTCTGTCCTTTTTATATTGTTCTGTAGATTTTCGTTTCTTTTGCGATGATAATCTACGATCATCAAATCTTTAGGCAATTGCGAAAGAGTAGTCCCCTATACTATTATCAGTGTTATTTGATTTTAAACTTTCAACATATCCTAAGTTATATTCCTTTACAGATGTTGTTACAGAAAGTTCAAGTCTTTTTTTTTTTTTTTTTGACACAAACACATTTTTCAAACATTTTCTCTAAATACAACTGTGAAGAGCTTCATTTGTATTTTGAGTTTTTCCCGAAACACAACGCTGAAGAATTTCATTTGAAGCAAGGCGTTGATTATCGGGCATTATTTTTGCCACCACTTCCTCCGACAACTGCGTTTTCATAGATTTATGAGTCTGTGGTGTTTTGTTAGTTGCCTGTGCTCGGTTATAAAAACACCACGAAAGTTCGCCCTCAGGATACTTGGTATGCATTGGTTTTAAATCTGTCGACATGCAATGAAATAATGTGACAAGAATTGACAATTTCATTTTCACAACATCTGGAGCATTATCTACAATTGCTTTTCTATAAAATTTCTGTAATTTAACAATTGTGGTTTCTGTCAGACTTCCTTGTTTCCTTCCGCCTAATGTATCACCTTTTGTTCACCATTCTTTTACCTTGTTCCTCAATCCTGTTCCCAGACGTTTAGCTATATGATTTACACATTCTTCTTTTTTTATGGTAACATCCTTGCCATACACTTTATTTTCATTCAGATACTGAAAAGTTTTCGCATCTCCGTCACAAAGAACTGACGTGTAACGCATTCCCCCATCTGATATCGATCTCTTCCACAGTACGTATGCTGCATGCATCTCCATACTACCTGAAGAACCGTCAACATTTTTTCTGGCAAGTTTCTGCGTGTGAGAATTTCCAAATTTGAAATTCAGGACTGCTTTCACCTAAATTTATTGCGGTTATGTTGCATTCAGGGCAATATTTTGACAACACGTGGAAGTCAACAACAAGATTGGTTACAACATCAATCACTATACCAATTTCGTACAGTGACGTGTGACGTCTTATGCCACGTGCCATCATACGATACAGTGATATCAATTATGTTGTCATTTGACTGATCCGCATCCGAATTTGCCTTTCTAATGATTTCTCGAGAAACACGTAGCATCTCAACCCTTGTAACTTCATTTTTTTTTACACAGATCTTCTAAATTTTTGGCAAATGTTTTTCTATCCATGCATGGTGCACCTAAAATTTTCGAAAAAATTTCTAGTGCAGCATGACTTTTACCAAATGATAAAAATGCACCTGTAAGTTTGCTGTTTATATCAAACTTTTTTTTGTTGATGCTTCACGTTCACTAGTATACACATATCCATAAGATTTTGCACAGTTTTCACATACAAGTTCTAATTTCGATGAAAATCCAAAAGAATTATGCTTTAAAACATTTAATTTAGATTGGCGACTTTCACTACAAAGTACTTTTTGAAGTAAATCTCCCCAAATAGAATTGCTTACCAAACTGTATTCAGTATTCATGGCAGATAAACTATTACAATGATCGAGTGTATCCAATGAAGTTCCAGGAACAGTTTCAGGATTAATATTCTGGATAGAATCACCATCCATTGTTTATATTTCAGACGACTTTCGCTTTAAAATATTTGCAGAACCAGCCTTGCTTCGCTTAGTAGGTCGGCCTTTTAGGCTTCCGATACTTTGAACTGATGCTATATGCATGTTTACAAATGCATTCAGAAAACAAACAAATTAAAGAGATAATTTAGTAAATTATAACCTAACAAATGCTTTAAAAATATTCTAAAAAACAATGTTGTTAACAACAGGCACTTGTAGTTCTTAAAAGAACTTTTTTTTTTTTGACTAAAATTATAACTGGAAAGAACTGCAACGAAATTCAGAATACGAAAACACACGAGGTAAACAAACGCGGAAACAGCCACTTTAGGTCACAGTTAAAATGCTCTGTTGCCAAATAAAAAAGAAATATATATATATATTATGAAAATTACATGGAGTAAGCTCAAGAAAATCATGTAAGCATGACCTCACAGCTTTTAGATTACGTATATCTACGACGAGAAACAAGAACTAAAACGGCAGAAAGGTAAACAAAGGGGCGTGGCGCGTCAGCTGTTAAAATTAAAATGGCTATAACTCCGGTAAAAATCAATATATTTGAAAAAAATTTTTGCATACGGTAGGTACGATTATATATATGATTTTTACATAAAATATGAAAAATCGACTTTTTGGTGTATTTTCGCGAATTTCAAAGTCCACTGTACCGTTAAGACGTAAAAGTTCGAACTTTAAGGATACGTCTTCCGTTTTTTATCGTATTCCGAACGGTTTGGACGATGGATGACAAAAGGCCAAAAAACGCCAGCATATTGTTCTTCCTTCATTTCCGCTCGAAAATCCGATTTTGGGCATACACGCGCGCGTCTAATGATTTTTGCAAAAAAATATACCTTTTTGATGAGTTTTTAATTAGTATTTCGGCTAATTATCAAAAGATTAAAAATCTGAACCACAGGTGCATCAGGACCTGTCTTGGACTATTGTAACCCAAATTTTCAGACGTACGTGCGGTCGATTTCCTAAGCCATCACAAACACACAGATAGAGCGAAACTTTCTTTTATTAGTTCAGATGAGAAAATGCAATGATATAGCGATTTAAAACTAACCTCATCTGGATAAAGTAAATTGGAAACTCTGGAAACAACAGCTGTTCAAATATATAGATTAAGAACTCCATATCGTGAAAGATATCGCATCCTTGCCCTCTTGAAAATTTCACCGTCACTACTTCGATTATTTATTTATCAATTGATTTCATCAGGCACTGAACACAAAACTTTTCTGAACTCTCAAAAGTTTTAATGTTTTCTAAATCATTTTATTGCGATGTGAAATATTTTTAATTAATTTATCAGTTTTTTAGTCTCAAAAAAAGAAAAATGGAATGCGAAGTTGCGAAACAATTCTCGGTAATACTTCATCTGTGGATGTAATATGCAAAATACAACATAGGACAGTATTTATAAAAACGGTGAAAAACAATCAATCATATTTTGTGTTTCCATTGGTATGTATTGTTTCGTGTTATGATGCTGCAGTATGGATGAAGATAACTATAAGAAAATGCAACAGGTGGAACTGAATATACCTTTTCAGATGACTGGCCAAAGGCTGTACCAGTTATGTATGTATATATGTCTTTTATATTTTAATTTAATATGATAGAGTATATTTAGGGATGGTGAGGACAGATTTTTAGACTATTTTTTGAAAACTATTTATGAAAAATCTACTTTTGTATTTTTACATACACTGTAAAGAAAAGACAATTGTTTCTTAATCTGTGAAAATATAATATAATCACGAATAAAAATATAATAAAACCTATCCCGAGTTACCCACGATACCGAAAAGGTTTCTTTCTCTTTAGAACCCTCAGAAAGCAACGTATTTTTAAGATTTAAAGAAGCATTTATAAAAACAAAGTTTCTTCTGCTGCCACTGATTTTCGGAAATTTTTCCGAGTAGTTATTACAGTGTATTAATCAGCTTACTCAAACCGAGATGTTGGTTTTTAAGATTTTGGTTGGCAAGTTGCCAACGTATATTAGTGAAAGAGGTGCCAGACTGGATGTCGTCCGGAAGGCTTAATTGGTAAAGCCCTTGGTGCGCTATACCAAGGTATTTGGGTTCGATTCCCGTTCTGGACACATTTTTCACTCAAATTGGTTGTACGCTGTTAAGCAAAGTGAAAAGAACATGCACATCCTTTGTAATGCTATTTAAAGATTTAAGGCGTAGTTTCAGCCCTACTGAAAATTTAATTGGAAATTTAAATAAACATTTTCAGCTTCGTAACTGAATTTATACATGCAATCGTAACAGAATTATATTAATTTTAACGTTAATGCTGTTAATTTATCATGTTTTTCTCATGTTTGTTGAACACGAAAACATTAATTTGAGAATGGATAGCATTAGAAAAACCTATATCCGGGTTTAAGAACTACTCGGAAACGTTTCCGAAAATATGTATCAGAAAAAAACAAAAACATTGTTTTTAACAAATGTTTCATTAAATCTCGAAAATAGATTGCTTTCTGGGGTTTCTAAAGATAAAGAACACTTTTCGGAATAGTCAGAGTTTATTGTATAGTTTCGTTTGTGGTTACATTATATTTTCTTTGATTAAGAAACATTTGTCTTTTACAGTGCCTGAAATATTCCGTTTAAAGCAGGTTTCTGTTATACATATGTTGTTTTCTACCAAATTCGTTGCATATGTATTAAAAATAAATCCTTATGACGTAATTCTTGCTGAGAACATGAAAAATTCCCGTTTAAAGCAATATTTCGTTTTACACAGGTTCCATTTTCGTAGGTTTTACTGTATAATATTTTCTTAAATTACATGATGAAAAACGTCTAAGTATAGTTGAAATAATATACTTTATATGGAATACATTCTGAAAAATATATATTAAATACTTAATGTTTCAATTAAATTTAAATCTTTTGTCTCTTCTAATGTCTCTGATAAATTGTTAATGTATATAATGTAGAAATAAAAAAATTCAGAGTGTTTCACGGAAAAATCCAATAAAACCTATGTTTCATCTAAAGTCTGGTTTTATTTATTTTTATTTTATTATTTTTTTATGAAAAAGTTAAATCTGTCTATCGAGTATTTAAGGCTGCTCGTCAGTAAACTTCCCGATTCCCCGCGCTAATGTTATTCCTATGGGCGTAGGATGCATTCGTATTTTTAAAATATCTCCTCGGAAAATTAATATTTTTAACTTCTGTTTCCTGGGTACTGATTTTAAAGAATGTCTTTTTTTTTTCTTAGTTATCAAAATATTTCTAAACTATGTGCTTAATTTATATTTTTATGTGTTAAAATCTTAGCAAAACTGAATACGATTTTAATATTTCATATAAAATTAAGTATATATTTTAGAAAAAAATTAACAACTAAGAAAAAAAAAGAGACATTCTTTAAGAACAGTACAAAGAAAACAGAAGTTAAAAATATTAATTTTCCGAGGAGATATTTTAAAAACACGAATGCATCCTACGCCCATAGGAATAACATTAGCGCGGGGAATCGGGAAGTTTCCTAAAGAGCAGCCTTTATTCATTCAATGAAACTTTTAAAGTTGATTTCTCTGAACACACCTCAACAATACAACTATGTTGTTTTTAGAATAATACATCAAATTAAGCTTAAAGCCGATTCCTATCCCTGAGGTTGGAGTGTTAGCAATTATTCAGTATCCGGGTAATAGAAAAAGAAATTGGTATTTACAATCAACTCAACTCTATAACGCTTTTTGGCAGTATGTGGTCTGTGACAACATCCGGGCATAAAAATGAATGAGGGTTCATTTTTTAAGCGGTGCTCAAATTGCCTAATAAATTCTGGTGCTTTCTTGAAAAGTAAGAAATAGTTTATTGCTTGTTTTATTATTATTTCAGAAAGTGTATTTTTAGTGCTGTTTGATTTTTAATACTGGAAACTAAAATTTGATTCTTACTGAATAATTTGTAACCCTGTAGTTTAAAATATTTTGACTTTATGTCAGTATATGACTATATGACCAGTCAACGTAATACTTTGTTGACTGGTCACGAATATACTCGTGTTTATAAAATCAAACGTTATTAACTAAAGACGTCCACCGAATTCTTAGTTACGCCTAGGCAATTTTTCTTTTATGGAATTTTGTTTAAGTTTTCATCAAAAAGAATACGTATTTATATCCTATAGTTGACCATATTTTATTAAACTGTAAAAGAAATCTTGTAAAGTCCATACATTGTAAAATGTTTATTGATGCTTGACCTTGAAAAATCTATCAACGCTCTCAAAATCAAAATAATAATAATAATAATAATAATAATAATCGTCAAAACACGTAAAAAGTACAGGCAGTAAGTTGCCGAACACTCCTGTGATTGGAAGAGATTGTTCTGTTATTTGAAGAATTTTCTGTCTTTTGTCTGGAGCAGTGGTTCCCAAACTTTTGGGCTCGCGGAGCCCTTTTTGGGAAGAATTTCTAAGGCGGAGCCCCTTAACCACGCGGTACTCTATGGTTTACAATTAATGTTTTTTTATGCCTATGGAGCAGAGAAAGATCTGCTGTATAAGGATCCGAACCAGTAGTTTTCAACATGGGGCCAAGGTTCTCAATTTGGCTCTTTTCTTGATACAGAAATTTTGAATTCATACTAGAAATTTTGAAAATCAAATTTTTTATTATTTAACCCCTTAACTGCTTTATTTACTATTACTATTATTGGACACAATAAATTTAAAATAAGGACAAATAACCACTTTTTTGTATTAAAATATCTGCCTTGTATAATCGAGATATGTCCCCTAAATACAGCAAAAATTATAGTTAAAAATGTGTGGTTTCTGAAAGCTTTTAGTAACGAAGAAAACAAACTCTTACCCGAGCGACATTCCAGCAATACTGTTAAAGGGTTAATGCCATCCATTTTTTAAATAAAAAATATTCTTTAGGGATTTCCAGTATGAACACGAAATTAAAGATAAAAATGGTAACCCTGTGTGGGCCATGCATTGCATTGGGGATTACGTGAAACTATTATTATTTATGGCGAAAACCACACACTCCCAATAGGCTACTCGCGAAAATAAAGAAATTTACATAGGCCCAGTAGCCCATGAGTAATTATGTAAGACGTTTTCACTAGTCCCGCGCACCAGTAATAGAATTATGCGATTGCGGATTTTTGTTTTGCTATTCTTTACGTTTATAGTACTTCTAAACACTCAACAAAAACGAATCACCTCTGAACTTCTTATTTTGAAAAATTTTTAGAGTTTCGTTCATCTCACAAAACCCTATTACTCCGGCTATTACTCACAGAGCCAGTTCTTAGAAACTATATAACTTACAAGAATGAAATTTTGTGTACTTACAGCTGAATATCTAATATAAAGCGCAAAATCATAAAATTTGAAAAAATCGTATTATTTTAATATAGAGAGATTAAAAAACCAAAAATCTAACACCACTTTCCTATTAAATTCAAACATTTTTTGTTATAGCAGTTGCCAACACTTAAAAATCCACGATAAAATTCTTTCTACAATAATTAATTTTCTATTGAAAGATTTCCACGTAAAAAATGAAAATGAAATAAAAAGTTTCCTTAATTGAAAAAAAAATATATTAATATGACGTTATATCATATTGGTAATAAAACGGAAATTTTCAAACATTTCTTAATAATACAAGGAGTATGAGTATGTGTAAATACAGAAAGCAGCTTAATACGACGTCATTAGAGAGATAAAAGGAAAATTAATCTGACGTCATATTGAAAGTTTAACAGCCTTTTCAAATGTTTGAGAATAATACAAAGAGAGCATCAATATGAGTAATAGAAAATAGTAAATATATGAGTTTGAGGAACGTATTGAATCATGATAAAAACCCGATTATGGAAATATTGGCATATTTTAACATTTTGAAGGTCTCTATACAACATGTTTAATTTTGAAGTTGTTTTTTTTTTTTTTATATCGTATTTAGTCCACATGACAGATATTATTATGACAGAGTATAATAGCCGGTTATCGGGCCGGTTCAGCTTGTCAAAAAAAAAAAAAAAAGAGAGAAAAATAGACCGGTAAAATTTTCATTTATAAAAAGCATGATTTTTTTTTTTTTTTTTTTTTTTTTGAAAATGAAGTTTATTTGGATTTATTAAAGAAAGGATAAAGTGTTTTGAAAGGAATATTAAACGAAACCCTTTGTGCGATCTTCGATCACACTTAACCACTTGTTTAAAAATACATTTAGAAGCAGAACCTATTTTTAGTGTTTAAGTGGGCGGGGCAAAATCTATAACCAGTATTTTTAGTTGCAGCATCGTTCACTTTTTTGAAGTATTTAGCTATTAATTATAATTTTGAAAGAAACTTTCTTTCACCATTGTTTTTGTTTCAAAATAGATATACGGTTCAAATCTACACATGTTAAAAGAACTGCAACTAGTACAAAAACTTTACTAACAAAACGGGATATATTGGTGGAGTTAAATTAATATCAGGGCGGGTACTCATTGAGGAAATGTCTAAACAAGGGGTGGAGCTGAGCAAAAGTTTAGATTCTTAGTGTGATGACAAATGTAAAGAACCAATATATATCTTTTAAATTGCTACAGCCTTATTTCTGATTGGAAAATGTGGCATCATAACATAAGAATCGAAGCCGAGACCAATTAAAACAAAAATTTAAAGAGGGGTTGTTAAATGATGCAAGATGTTAAAAAATGCGTTTTCAGTAACATACATTCCTTTAAAAATGGAGTACAATTATGTAAAACAGCATAGAAAATTTAAACAACTAAGAATTAATAAAAATAAAATAAACAGATTAAAGGAATTAAAGTTACAAAAAGAAAAACTAAAACGTATACAAATATTAAATGAATCTAATGAGGGATTCATTAAATAAACAAGATGTTACAAAAAAAAGCGTTTTAATCGACAAACATAGTTTTACTTGGAAAAACAATACAGAAAATTTAAATATGCAAATAACATAAATAGATTAAAGAAATTAAAGTTATAAAAAAGAATTATATATACACAATATACATAAATGTAAAATGAATCTAATGAGGGGCTTTAAATGATACAAGATGTTCTAAAAAAGATGTTTTAAGCGATAAACATGGTTTTACTATGAAAAACAGTATAGAAAATTTAAGTAACTAAAAATTAATACAAATAACATAAACAGCGCCTTTACTCTTTCGACTAACGTTGTGCATTCAATTCAGAATACTATTTCTCGTAGCTTATTTTGAATCGAATTTTTAAAACACATTAAAAACAGAAAAATAAAATAAAGTAGTTCGAACCAAAAATATTATATAGAAAATAGATACATGAAAAATGCAAAATTTTATATGATTTAAAAGAATATATTGTAGTATTTTTCAACCCAGTGATAGATGTAGTTATTTTTGACACACACACAAAAATTCCTACATACTTTCGAAAAATTTTCTCTTGCAATATGCTAATTTCTGTCATGTTTTGTTTATTTTCCTGGAACGTCGCGGTCGCGGAACCCCTGAAAAGTATAGGCGGAGCCCCAAGGGCTCCGCGGAGCACATTTTGGGAACCTCTGGTCTGGAGAATTTCAAGAAATTTTGAGCTTATGTTCGCGAATTTTTCGTGTTTTAATGGAAAAAAAAAATAAACGTAAAAATTCCGTTCCTATACGAGAAATTATTAGGCACTACAATTGCCGAAACACCTTTGTGGTTTGTCGAAAATGCAGCTTTACTTTGGAAATTTTCAATTAATTTTTATGTTATATTGATGATTTTTTTGTATTTTGGGGAATGGAAAAATTAAAGCGGAAAATTTCGTTTTTTAACAAAATATAATCAACGGAAAAATTAATTCATTTCACGGATTTTTTTCAGAGTGTTTTAACCGACTTTAAGAAGAGAGTAGGGCTTCTATATTTCAAGACCCAGATTTCACAAAAATGTCACTTGACAATGTGTTAATAAAAGCATTTACAATATAGAGCTTGAGTTAATTTAAATCTCCATAAACAAACTATAATCTAGTTAAATTAAAAACAATTTTAATTTAAGACCATATTCCTAAATTAGCCTAAAATCAAAACATAATGATTTTTATTTATTTATTTGGCTTTAATCCATTTTGATAAAAATTGGTCAAAAATGGAGAATTTCTTCGAAAACCGTAAATATTCAATTGAAAATGGGAACATTGGATTACTTCATGTTCCATTTTTGAATGTGCTGAGTACATGCATTTTGAAATAAAATTTCCCTGATATATAATTTTTATTTCAATGATAATTTTTTATCTTTCTGAAACGGAGTTATAAAGGGGGAAAAGACGTTTTCCTTCTCTTTTATGCAATTACCTACAAGCTAAAGTCAGAATTTTTTTTTAAAAAAAATTCGATTTTATTTCTTAGTTACTTTCTTTTACTTGTATATGTGAGTACATTCAAGATTTTTGTGAATTATCGTCAATATTAATCAACATGTGGCCGCAGGGCCATGTACGACCCCAAAACATTTATTTCCTAGTTCCATGAAATTCTGACATTTTTACTCAACTACATTTTTCTGCACTTTTAGATAACCAGTGTCGAATTACGAACGTTAAAAATCGATGCTCTGCTATCTAACCAAATCAAAAATAGTTTTTGAAAATCAACCTGAAAATCAACCTGAAAATCATCCTATGTAAATCCGAAAAAAAAAAAAAGTTTATTTGTTGCATACCTGTACATTGACTAGTGTTATAAAATTTATGAAGACATGTTTCTCAAGATGTATTTAAAAGACGGACATCATCATACAATCGAAATAAAACAATTTAACGAAGAAAAAAATATTCAAAGTCATGGGTCGGAAATTCCCCCCCCCCCCCCCCAGCCTAAAATGGGGTGAGGTATTTTTATTATTACAACCAGCGGCTGATTCTTGTAAACGAAAAAGTTGCGGTCATTGCTGTCTAACTCACACTAATCCCTTATATTCAAATCGCTTAGTTCCAATTCTTCAAAATCTCCCCTATTATATTTTTTAAATAGACCACCAACTCATCCCAACATATAATTATTCTCTATTCAGCCTAAAAGCTATAATAACCAAAATTAAAATTTCTAACTAAGGCAATTGTGTGATAGTTCATTGTCACGGCAAAACTTTGATCATTAACTGAGTTAATTTTCTCTGAACTTAGGTCTTCCGGGAAAGGGTAATAATAAAAAATCCTCAATTCTTTTTTAATTCATCAATCGTTCTCACAATATTTTTCGGCATATATATTAAGCAACCAAATCCAAACCCAAACAAGTACCGCTATCTCTTTTCCTTAAATGTAGATTTAGAATCTATTAGTTACCCCCCCCCCCCCTCCCTTTCTTAAGGTGCCAAGGCATCAACATATCTTGCATTAAAATGAGCAAATTAATTGGCGTTTCTCTATTGTTGCTATTGAGAAGTGATTTAAAACTACTTCCGGTACGGAATTTTGAATAGAGAAATTCATGTGATATAATTTATTTTAGCATTATTTGATTATTTTCTAATGTTTCGATAAAGTGTTTCTTTTATCCTTAATAGATTTCTAAGCATTTAGATGAATAAGTTTGAGTGTAACTGTCGTGAAACGAATCATTAAACAGGTTTGTTTTTTCCCTCTGCAGTAATTATTCCTAGAAGTTGAATGATCTCAAATCTGTACTTAGAGTTTTCGATTCCTTGTAAAAAAAAAGTTCATAAACACGAATTCGAAATCCATAAAACTTTTGCAGGATATCATTAACCAGAGGCTGATGCAGTGTTTTTTCTTAGAAGCCATTTTGTGTAAAGTAAAAGTTAATTTTGTGAACTTTAGTATATTTTTGTGAAAAATAACATTTTGTAACGAAAGATGAAAAATAGTTACTCAATTTCGAACAAAGCATTTATTAACTAGTAAATCTGCAGATCAGGAGCCTCAACGTCAGCTCTAAAAGTCATTATTATCTCACTTTTCAGATTATTTAGCATCTTACAATCCGCAATTTTTTTTTATATTACATACATACTTATAGGCATATAAAATACTTCGGAGGATTCAGAAATTAGAAGCATTAAATTAAACACAGTTTATGCAATGATATTCGGAAATTCGTATAAACTTCTTATTCGTGTAACTTTTTAGATTAAAAAAAAAAAAAAAACTTGTATTAAAATAAATACTTTATTTATGTCAATAGAATACAAAAATAATTTATTTTAATAATAAAATATTGTAGCAAAATAGCGCGACTTACTTGAATTTTATTATTTTGATTTTCTTTAAAATAGGGTTGCTGAGCAACTAATAAATTAAAGAGCAAAGTAAAAAGAAATGCAGTTTAAAATTTGTAAAAAATAGAAAAAATAAAATGTTTTATATTTCCTGAACAGATGCACAAAATTTTCCAATAATTTAAACAATTAATTTCTAAATTCTAATGAATGTATCAGCAAATTTTCAAAGCTATTGGATATATTTAATACCTCCATACCGAAAATTTAGCATTAGTAATTTTACGTTGAAATCCATTATTCAAATATGCGATTTTCATTTCAGTTAAAAATGAAATTTTGAAATAGTCTACATTCCCATAGGAAAGCATTATGACCTAAAAAGAAATGTTGTATATTTTTCGAACGAATAAATCAAATGTAACCAAAAACTATACAGCTCATTCCGGGTACCTCACCAACATAACCACCAAAAATCAACCTAATCGGATAATTTTTGCGGCAGTTATCCTGGAACAGACAGACAAACAGACAAATTAAAGAAATTTCATAAAAAGACTTTTTCATAATATAATGCAATGTGTAGGATAAAACACATAATATCTTGATGATGGGACAGCAATATTTTAAGGTACCATTTCTTAAGCTAATAAATTACATTAAATAAAAATAGTTTGCAGAATATAATTATATAGAGGAAAAGGGTAATGGTTGAAATAGTTAGCTCTATGCAAGAAGTAAAAGCTGACATTACGGTATCTAGATATTGGCATTTGTCTAGTTTCTGTGTTTGAAAGTTTTAGTTCAACTGCATCGAAATCATATATTGATCATGAAAATCAATACTATTTTGAAAATGTATTTTTTTTAAATTTCATTTAACCTACATTGTAAAAATATGTTTCTCTTTATTATAAGAAATTTCATTATTATAATATATAAGTACACTTTTTTGTAGAACATGTTGTAAATTTTAATTGTAAAATACTTTGTCGAAAAAGTCGTCTGCGAGTAATAGTGATTTGCACTTCAACTTTGTTTTTTATAAGTGACTTCTGATATCATTGTATATTAAGGTATTTTTTTTCTCTCTCTCTGTCTTTTTTTTCCCTAACGAATTGAATGTACTGTGAGATCTTTAACTTTTTTTGGTTAAAAAATACTGCGATGTCTGGACTCTTTTTATTATTATTTATTTTAATTTTGATTTCACTTTAGGTTTAAAAAAATTTAACAACTGCATGTTATTTATTGTAGATTATTTATTTATTTATTGGAATATAGACTTTTATTGCAACCAATAATTCCATTTTGGCAAGCCATGCCATTTGTTGTTTTAAAAAAAAAAATCGTTTCTAATTAGGGGTAAAATAAAATTAGGTTTCAGTTTTTCTCCAAAAATCAAAAAGATCTCAAGCAATACGCCCTTGTGTTACCATTCCTTTAGTTATTAAGGGTGTATTAAAATCCAAACTGCTTATTTTGAGACACATTTAAAAATTTATTTTTGCTCTAAAATGCATCCAATTGGCAAGTTCTCTTATTCAGAAACTTTATAATGTCCGCATTGTCTCGATTTTTTGATAAAGGCAGAATATATTTCAAAAAGTGCTGTCAAAGTGAACATTTTGAACCGAATTTCCCGAAGCGATAGCGCTGGAAACAAAAAAAATTATCGTACTGTGAAAATAATTGTTTGTAAATAAATTTCTAATTAATTGAACGAAAAATACAGACATGGGTTCCTTATAAATCTCTTCATAAATCACGCCGCCAAGTTTCATGTTTTTACTTTTAAAAATGAGTCTGAAAATGTGTCTCAAAATTTTGAGTGTGAGCGTGGAAATTTTGAGCGTGGAAAAAATTTGAAAAAATTTTGAGCGTGGAAAAAAAGAATATAAGCTATTTTTAATACCGCCTTAATATAAATAGCTTAATCACTGTAAATACATGCAACTACAAAAAAACTCGAAATAAAAATTCTCAAATGTGAAACCTCAGATAGCAATCGAGATTCGTTTTGATATCTCCATTGTAAATAAAGGGACATTTAATTTATGTAATTTTTACAAATAAATGTATTGATATTGAAAACTTATTGGTTTATAAATATTATGGAATTACAAAACATTCAACGAAAATAAATCAAACCTGTGCTTACATATAAATAAAAATAGAACAGCTGTTCAAAACGCAAACCTTTAAAATACTATTTTAAATAAGTAAAGAAGATTGTTTTTAATATGTTACAAATGTTAATATGTTAAACATGTTAATATGTTAAACATGTTAATATGTTAAACATGTTAATATGTTAAACATGTTAATATGTTAATGTTTAATATGTTAAAACATTACTTTAATCACATGTTTTGATAAATATGTGAACATGGTTAAAAAGAGCGATTTAAATCACTATTTAATAAGTTGAGTTCAAAATATATTCTCTAAAATTTAAAAATAATATGAGAAACTATAAAAATCTAAGAATAACACGATTCGTAATATTTCTATAGATATCTTTCTAGCATAATAAACAAAAGAAACTTTGAAAATTGTTTAAAAGCTTAATTATTCAAACATAACATTACAAAGTTTTATGAACTATACCGTTGGAAGACTTGACTCGTTGTTGAGGGTCTATTAATATCAGAAACATTTAAAAAAAAACAAACAATTAGACTTTTAACAATGTTTAGTAAACTAAAGTCTAATCATTGCTTAATTACTATCTCCAAAAATGTAGCTTAAAGTTTAAGCTTAAGCTCAGCTTAAGTTAAGCTTAAGCTTAAAGTTAACAAGTGGTTTTATTACATTATTTGTAATGTTTAGTAAATTAAATGGAGTACATATTAATCGAGAAAAAATTGGATATTGGACGTTTTCTGTAAAATGAATGATGGCATTAAATCTAACAACCTAATTTCGCCCCCTTTATATTTTTCACAACTGGAAGTAAGCTGTATTTCAGAGCGGTTTAATGTCATCATGTAATTTCACAGACTGCGTCTATTTTTCAGATTTTTTTTTAAATAATATTTTTTAATTTAGTTTAGTAAACAGTGTTAAAAGTCTGATTTCAGTTTAAAAATATCTCTGATAATAATGAGTCTTCAACCATCTGTCAACTGTAACGGTCTGCCAGATTTTCTCAAAGTTATATATACTCTAAGATGTACTGAACGGAATTTAACTGAGTCAAATATTACCAAATCGTTTAAATTAAACATTTAAGCAACTTTTCTGATAGATTTCATTATTTCTAGATTCAAATAAAGAACTATATTTTGAAAAATCCAACGTAAATGGTTTTTTTTCTTTTTTCAGAACTATTTATAACATCAAAATGCAAAATATTCAATGTTCCAATTCAAAATACTTTACTAAAATAAGCAAACAATTGTCAATAGCGTTGCCACTTACTTTTAATACCAAATAATATAGTACATTTCATTTTTGTATGCTTAACAGATAGTTTTGTATAAGGTCTCAAAGGTGTCCCATCACTTTTGTACGACCTATTTATCAACCCTTTTCATACAAAGTAGTTTTAAGAATCAACTTTATTTTAGTTTCCGAGATATTCATAACATATAAAGATGAAAATGTGAATGATTTATTACAACATAAGAAATCATTTTAAATTATTTTAATACATTTCAGTTGTTCGATAATTCTGTATTTTCTAAGTGTCCCATCGATCTTAATAACAACAAGTTGGAATTTAAGGAAATTGAAAAAATAATTACACTTGCTCACAATAGCTCTGAATAAAGAATGCATAGGAAAAAACAGGGCCTGGCTAATGCACGAGCATGCGGGGCAGCTGCCTCGCACCCCCCCCCCCCCCCCCCCCCACCAACACCAACACCACGTTTTGAAAATCTCCATGGGCGTATGCAGGATTTTCGTTAAAGTGAAGCCAAACGTACGTACTTTTTCAAAGATTTAGGAGTTCTCTCCTGCTTTCGTACTCCCCTCTCCCCCTCCACTTTAAAAATGAACCAACTACTAAATCAGAAAGCTAATGATTAAAATTTTATTGCAACATATTAGTAAAGGATATCAGTTATCACTTTCTACTCAGCATATTACCAACTGAGTGAAAAAATGTCCAGACCGGGGATCGAACCAGGAATCTTTGGTATTACCCACTAATGCTCTACCATTTGGAGCTACTATCCGGACGACATTCAGTCTAGCACTTTCTCACTCTAATGTATTGGCACGGCTGCAACTTTACGGCACAAGATAGAACGTGCTAGACTGGATGTCGTCCGGATAGCTAAAATGTTTGAGCACTGGGGCGTAATACCAAAGGTTTCGGGTTCGATCCCCGGTCTGGACATTTTTTCGCTCAGTTGGTTATACGCTGAGTAGTAAGTGACAATTCATATCATTTGTTAGATAAGTAATATCCAGCGTAATTTGAGCTCTGCTGGAAAATTTAATAGTGTATTGTTTTCAAGATAAATTCTTTATTAACGTTATCCTCGTAACAAGGTAAATTAAAACTATTAATGATGACCATCTTTCGTTTAGACATCTTATGACACACGTATGATATTATGACAAAGAGCCAAGAATGACTGAAAGCCCTGTATTTACATTTACATTTCAACGGATCACATGAGACCTTATATTCCTATAAAAAAAAAAAAAAAAAAGTGTATTTCAATATTTTTTAAAGTTGTGATAATTTTTCTTAAGATATCCTGTATACAGATGTGAACAGTACTTAGTACGAAATTTATGTATGAAGTATAGTTACTTCAACATAATTCAAGAAATTTTTCTATGGATAGATAGAAAAACCCTTTTACGCTTTTTCATTACCACTATTTTTATACAGAAAACTTTGCCTTAGTTAATGCCAGATTTTCTACCATTATATAAGGAAAATAAAACTTTCAAAAATAGTAGTAACATAAAAAAAAAAGTAAAAATACGGCAGATATGTCAATGTAGTTATAATATCGACCAGTTGTGGATAGCCAATAGAGATGTGCAGAGAGTATACTGATACACACACACACACATATATATATATATATCATATATAAAGTTATATATAAGGTAAAAAAACTGTTCATTTAATATTTTGAAGCAACAAAGATCAGTACTGTTTCTAATCTAAAAAAAAATTATAATAAAATGTTAGCAAATGCATTATGGCTGAAAAACAGGCAGAAATTACCGTATATACTCGTGTATAAGTCGAAGAATTTTAGACAAAATTTGGGATCTGAAAATGGGGGAGGGGGGGGGGGTCGACTTATACACGAGTAAGTAAAAAAAAAAAATAGCGGATTGAAATACCGGAGTCATATTTTTTTCGCAGATAATTGGTGAATGTGCAAGTCTTTTAATTAATCACATATGGGTCTAGGTTGGAGAGACAGATAAAAGCAGACAGTTGTGATTGATAAAAAAAAAATCTCAACAATAATGTCTCTGTAATTGTTCTGCACTTATTTTCTCTTGGGATAGAATTCCCTTTAATACAGGGGCATCCCTTTCAACATTTTAATCCCCTTTTTAAAAACAGTTCAACTTGAGATTGCTTCTAGATTTCTCTCCTAAGAGTACTATACAATACAAAGAAGTACTATATTATAGCAGTTTAAGAAGTTGTTTACTCTTGTAAATAAGGCTTGAATAGATTTTTCAAAAAAGAAAAAAAAAAGTAAGTAATCATTAAATTGACGTGAATAGCTTTCAAAATAATATAAGCTTCTCCAGTTTTACATAATTATACAATTTTAAAATGTTGAATTTAAAAAAAAAAGAAGTCTGATTAGAAACGTAAAAAGTTTACTAATTTAATGATTTTTTTTTTTTTTTTTTTTTCATCCTCGATTACAAATTATTTTTCAACATACTACCAGAAATGTGGTTCGATTTACACACGGAAATTCAATTTTTTCCAAAATTTTGCGTAAGAATTGGGGGGGGGGGGGGGGTCGACTTATACACGAGTATATACGGTATTTATCAGTTTTTATTTTTAAAAAAAATCCTGTCAAAACTCTTTGATAATTCTACTAATGATTAATATAGTTTCGAAGTTTCAAAAACATTTAAGTAAAATTCATTTAATTAAACGCATATAACTTTTGATAATTACAAAATCTATGCACACCATGATATATTTTAAAATGGATAAATCGTCCGGAAAACATGCCAAAATCCAAGCAGAGCGTAACGTTTTTCCTTCTTTCCCAAACAACCCTTGGCACAATATCAGGCAAAGCATAAAAAAGTGAGATGCTTTTGAAAAAAGTTTATCCGTTCGAAATAGATTATTAAAAAAGTTCTATTCATTTACATGACTATTTATTTACACTCGCCTTAACCTTGAAACCGAGAGCCACGTGATTCCCATAGTGGGAAAGAGTAAGCGGGATAACAGAATGGGATGCTTATATAACGGGTATCGATTTTTCCTGGAGTAATTTTGGGATAAATATAGTTCGGCGTGATAGTATACTACTAAATAGTATCTAGAGAGAAGATTTAATTTGAGCTATTGCAAAGAAATAAAATTCTACTAATCGATCGTGCAATGACTTTTTTATGCAAATATAGTAAAGAAAAAAAAAACCTTTTAAATAAAATTGTTACATTTATGGAATGAATATCGGTGCATTTTTCGTATTTTTAGACATATTCAGTTTTCATTATAATTAAATTTTATAAATTTTCTTTTAATAAGCAAACATACAGGGTACGTCAGAAAAATGTATACAGATTTTGAAGGATTATTGTGCTGTCCTCTAAAAAAACCCACAGTGAAATGTTTCCTAAAAAAAAAAAAACCACCCTAGTACTACATTAAATATTTCACTAAAATCATTTTTTTTGTTTTGTTCTGTTTTTACGCACAATTTAGAACAATAAAAATAGTTAAAAATACTTAAGGAGGGCTTATTTAGTTTTAAAATAATTTAATCTAACAATTGCAGAATTCTGGCAAAACATGAGCTTCATTTTTACAGGTATTCTTGTTATAATATAATTTTAGAATGATCTACGCGATTTTTTATTTTTTTAAAGTTAAACCATTAATATGTAATACAATGCTTCATTTCCCGCTGATTATGTCAGGTGTGGGTTTTTTCGGGTAACATGGGTTAATTTTTGGAAAAGTGTTTTTATTTTTCAAATTCTCGCTTAATTGGCTGCCATTTTGCAATAAAGTAAAAAAAAATGAAAAATGCCCAAAATTAAAATGTTAGTCAGAACAAGCTGTAAAAATTTAGCTCTGTTTAATTTTTTTAAATTCTTTATTAAACTTTATGTAGAGAAAATTTCACAAAATGGGGTTTTTTAGAGGACAGCACAATACATAATAAATTTTATTCACATATAATTAATATTTAAATTGCAATAGAATCTTACATAAAATGTATAACTTTTCCTCCTATCGCAGTTGTTCAAAGTTATTATTGCAAAATTATTACTTTATACAAAATTATGTTGTACAAAATTAGTATTAGATTTACAAAATTATTACTTTGAATGATTATAACTTCAATTTTTATTCACATATAATTAATATTTAAATTGCAAAAGAATCTACATAAAATGTATAACTTTTCCTCCTATCGCAGTTGTTCAAAGTTATTATTGCAAAATTATTACTTTATACAAAATTATGTTGTACAAAATTAGTATTAGATTTACAAAATTATTACTTTGAATGATTATAACTTCAATTTTTATTCACATATAATTAATATTTAAATTGCAAAAGAATCTACATAAAATGTATAACTTTTCTTCATACCGCAGATGCTAAAAATTATTATTACAAAATTATTACTTTGTACAAAATTATGTTGTACAAAATTATTATTAGATGTACAAAATTATTGCTTTGAATGATTATAACTTTAGTTTTTATTCACATATAATTAATATTTAAATTGCAAAAGAATCTACATAAAATGTATAAATTTTCCTCCTACCACAGATGTTCAAAATTATTATTACACAAAATTATGTTGTACAAAATTATTGCTTTGAATGATTATAACTTTAATTTTTATTCACATATAATTAATATTTAAATTGCAAAAGAATCTACATAAAATGTATAAATTTTCCTCCTACCGCAGTTGTTCAAAATTATTATTACAAAATTATGTTGTACAAAATTATTATTAGATGTACAAAATTATTGCTTTGAATGATTATAACTTTAGTTTTTATTCACATATAATTAATATTTAAATTGCAAAAGAATCTACATAAAATGTATAAATTTTCCTCCTACCACAGATGTTCAAAATTACTAGTACAAAATTATTACTTTGTACAAAATTATTATTAGATGTACAGAATTATTACTTTAAATGATTATAAAAGTTAAGTACATTTTCATACTTACAATAGTATTTTAAAATAAATTTTCTTTTTTCAAAAGTTAATTAAGATTAATTAAGATTTTGGTTAATTTGGTTTTAAAGTTAATTAAGATTTTGGTTCACTCATTATTTTCAATTAATAACACTTGGAAAATAAAGAAAAACTAGAAAGTTATGACTCGTTAAGCAGTGTATGTACACATTTTTATGACGCACCCTGTACACTCGACTCTTTCTTTTCTCTCTGTTAGAGATGTAATGAATATTCGGTCAGAATTCTATCTAGTATACCAAATATTGATAAATAATGGCTGAGATAATTTAAAATTATAAATTAAATAATTGTTCAAAGTAAAAATATATTTAACAATAAAAAAATATGTATATATTTAATAATAATAATAATATATATTTATATAATAATATATTTATATATATATATATAATAATATATATAATAATAATATATTTAACAATAACAAAAAATAAAAAAATATATTTAACCCTTTAGAAATATGAAAATCTCTTAAAACCTTACTAAATTGCATAAAGCATTTATATAAGTGCACTTAAGGATGTTATATAAATAAAAATCATTTTCTTTGCTCTATATTTAAGCATCATATGTATTTAAACAACATATACCAAAATGTATATCATCCAATTCATTTATGATTTAATAAATGAATTTAATGATATAAATTTAAATGCTTTTTATGAGACATCCATAATGATTTCTTAAACTGTAAAACTAACAAATTGAATAAAATGTTTTGTAAATGTTTATTTTTGTAGAATTTTCTTTGAATTTGCAAAATCGATTTACCAATTTCTTCATTTTCAGAAACTTTTTTCTGAACTTATTTGTTGAATAAAATCCAGTTGCACGCATCGATTTCAGCTAACCAGTATAATATCTTTATGATAATTTTCTTGATAGTAATTACCAGTGGTACTAGTTTAGATAATAGTTTAGATAATATATATATGAATTACAAGTATTAGATAAAATTATGTTATTATTAATTTGGATTTGCGAAATTGATATTATCTTACTATTGATTTCCATATGTTTAAAATATTACAAAGGAAAAAAAAAACATAAAATTGTTTAGGTTTTTTAAGCATAAAATAAAAAATAATCATTTTAATTAGTTTTTACTTTTATTTGTAGTTAAAATTGAAAAAAAAAATCAAATTTAATTCATCGATGCTGGGTTTAATTCATCTCATGTATTCCACTGAAGATGTATGTGCTCATGGTTGACTTTCTATCTTGTGTTGCAAAATGGCAACCGTGCCAATACGAGGATAGTTTGATAAGTTCTCGGCCTGACACAGACATGGAACAAGCATGACCCAATGCCAATGATGTTTGTAAAGTATGATCCTTTATATGACATGCTGCCGAGTTTCAGACGTGTGAGTTTATTGGTTATTGCTGGTGGGCGATTAAAGTAAAGTAAACAAGTTTTGACATTTTCTAACTTGTCGGATGTGTCAATCCCAAAACTTTCTTCTATCTCACACAGGTTTCGCATACACTAAAAACGAATCAGCAGCAATTTATATCAAGATTTATTAAATTCCGCGCATTACTTCTTGATATATGACTATGGCTAAAATCATGTAAATCCTGCAAAATGCAGCACAGCAGCGCCACCTGTTGGGAGATTTTTACCAAAACATAATCAACAACAACTTATGTCAAGGTCTAACAGAATCTAAAGTTTGATGAAAATCCGTGAATTAGTTTTTGATATATAGTTATCGCGATAATCATGAAAAAAGCAGTATAGCAGCGCCACCTGTTGGGCTATTTACACCAAAACGTAAGCAGCATCTATTTATGTTAAGGTCTAACAGGATCTGAAGTTTGATGAAAATAAGTGCATTAGTTCTTGAGATAGAGCTATTGCAAAAATATTGAAAAAAATGGTATAGCAGCGCCACCTGTTGGGATATATACACCAAAACGTAATCAGCGTCTATTTATGCCAAGATCTAACTGAATCTGAAGTTTGATGAAAATAAGTGCATTAGTTTTTGAGATAGAGCTATTGCGGAAATCTCGCAAAAGACAGCATAGCAGCGCCACCTATTGGGCGATTTTCACCAAAAACTAATCAGCACCAATTTATATCAGGGACTAACTGAATATAAAGTTTTATTAAATTTCATGCATTAGTTCTTGAGATAGAGCGCCCACAAAATTTTTGTCACATACAGACAGACAGACAGACTCACAGACAGACATTCTCTAAAAACAGTCAAATCGTGTTCAGGACCTTCCAAAACGTAAAAATCCGTCGAAAACCGGAAGTCGAAAATGTTCATGAATCCAATACTTTCTTCTTGTAAAGATAGAAGAAAGTAAAAATGGAAAAAATTGAAATGTGAGCTGTCATAAAATACTCTGTTAAAAAAAATTAACCCCCACATACATACAAAAAGAGTTACATTCCACCTTAAATGATTCTCGTCCTTCATATTCGACGATAAAAAAGTGGTCTGCTGAATTGAAACATGGTAGAAAACCAATTCCCGATGATGAACGCTCAGGATGTCCAAAAACCGTTACGACCGACGAAATCGTCTCAAAAATTCACAATGCTGTATTGAATGATCGCCGATTGATATACGTGAACTTGCTGACATTGCAAACAACTCGATAGACCATGTCCAATACATTTTATGCGATTTTTTGGGTATGAAAAAGTTTTCCGCTCGACGTGTGCCACGTTTGTTGAACGTCGACCAAATACCCCAAATAATGGACATTTCTCAAGAGTCTTCTGAAGTGTATTGTGTTGCAAGTCGAAAAATAAAATGAAATATTGTCAAAAATCTTGTATTTTCTTTGTCTGGCCGAGAACTTTTCGAACCACCCTCGTACAGGGCTACATTAACGAATTAGCACACAAGTGAGTGTATTAAATGTATTAAGTTGCAAGAGAAAAATAATATGAAAATATGTCAAAAATCTTGTGCTTTGACTGTCAGGCCTCGAACTTATCAGCCCACCCTCCTACATAAGGGTGAGAAAATGCTAAGCTTGATGTCGCCCGGATAGCTCCAAATGGTAGAGAATTGGTGCGTAATACCAAAGATTCCGGATTCGATCTCCGGTCTGGACATTTTTTCACTCTGTTTAATGCGGTGATAATTCATATCCTTTGTTATATAAGTAATCTCCAACGTAATTTCAGTTCTGTTGGAAAATTTAATTAGCGTATCCAATTAAATTTTTTTAAAGTTATTATTCAGTCACAAAATATTTCGTAGTCGACTGTTCGGCCAAATCACTATTCATTGTATTCCTACTTTTTCTTTCTCTCCCTTTTTTCTTTTCATCGTAAAGTTGTCAAGATTTTAAAAGTCAAAACAACTTCCTTTTTTATAATAGGTAAATTAAAAACACATAAAATATCAAAATAGAAAAAATATTTAACTACTTGAGCAAGATGCAGAAGAAGCCCGATAATTTATTTGGCGCCATACGTATTATTCAATCAATTCTCTCCATATTTAATGCCAAATATTTAAAGAGGTCAAACTTTGTGGATTTCGATTATGGGTTTTCTAATTTATGCATTTTTTACTTAACAAAGGAGGCTATACATTTTGTTTGTCTACATATTTCTGTATGTATGTCCATGCATAAATTTTGAACGGATGCTCCGAATTTAGTAATTCTTTTTTTTCTTTTTGTTATAAAGGGCTCTCGCGTTCTAGTGGAGGCCTATTTTCAATTTCATTAGGATAAAAAAAAAGATATGTTTGATTTTTTGCTTTTATTTTACTTTACAAAATTTAACTTTTGTAAAAATTGGCCATTCGTCGCGAAATTTGACTATGTTATTAAGATACATATACAGGGCCTAATTATCCAAAAGACACGTAAAGCATGAGCTTCCGCTCTAAAATTTAAGAGGGCCGCCAAAATGAGGCCTCTATTTCAATTTTTGAATTTTTTACAATATTTAAAAGAAAAAAAAATGGAGGGGAACATTTGCCTAATGCAAAAGATAATCCACACTACTTCAGGACATTTATCTAATCGTGTAATTTCAATGTGATCAATAGGCTGTTAACCAATCATATGGCATCCTGATGTGCTGGTAAGAAATCCCAGAGGTAACTCAGCATACAACAACTATATACCACAAACATACTTTATCTATATTATATACAGGGAACATAAAAAAAGCTGTTTGATGAAACATCTGATGTCACTAAGCCCCTCCTGGGAATTATTTTGTGGAATTGAAAAGTTTTCGTGAATGTAGAATTTAAAAATCTTTTCCCGAGTGAAAGATCCCCTCCCACCCCCCTTTTCCCAAACTGATACTGTGCTTTTCCTAGATTCAGAGGTTAATCGAGCGCTGGATTAGCACTATTTTATGTTTTTAAAATAGTCGTCATAACGGGTATGCTATTTTTACAGCGGCACGTCAAAATTTTTAATATTTCTTCGTCTATTGCGGGTCAAAATGGGCGACATTTACAATAAAGGTATTTAAAATGAGTAGGGTATAACAATAAAGGGCTTCCACAAAAACACTCTGTTATGGCAATCCAGTTTCACTAAAATCCACCAGGTGGCGGCCGATAAACATATTAGTGCAATAAGGTAAATAACTTTCTCTTGAAATCGGTTTTACTTTTTTTCCTTAAAAAATTACTTGTCCCTTAGTTGTTTTGTTAAGGAAATATTTTTCCCCTCGTAAACCTCTCGAGTTTTCCCCTCGTAAGATAAATATTTTCCCCCTCGTAACAACACGAAACTTTCTCATTTTTAGACGTAAAAGCACGACACTTGCACACATGATTATTGGAGAGATTTGTAATCGAACAGTTTCTTTCAATTTTTGTTAAATTGGTTACACCTTCGATTATAAGCGATTGTTGTCTCATGACAGCAGTTTTTTTCCTTACCTGAACTTTTGATCCGGAAAATCAGTTAAAAACGCCAACTTTGACAGCATTTACTAAAGAGTTTTCATCCTTTACCAAAAAATGAAAAAAAAACTGTTCCATTATATAGTTTTGGAAAAAAAGCACATTCCAATTTCATGCGTTTGCAAACAAAATTGAAATGTATCAGAAAGCAGCCAATTTAGATTTTAGAACAACTGCCTTAGCCCTGTAAAATATATGCAAATGTTTCTTCCTCTGGAAAATATAGTAATTTTGGACCCCTCCTTCCCTGACGATATCATACGTTATCATTCCTCGAACCCGCCCCCCTCTCCTTAAATAATATCGTTATCAATGTCTAAAAATTCCTTTTATTTTTACAAACTTTTTTAACACTTTCCAACCTAGTTGAAAAGTGTTTATGACTTCGGTTTGTCTGGCCGTCTGCCGTCTGGCCGTGCTCTAACTCCCGTAAATATGCTCGGATTGCCCTGCAATTTTTATATGTTATAATCGTTATCTATAGCATGTTCCCTATTTCAACAGAAGTGTGTAGCACTTATAGTTTTTTTACAGGGACACTCAAAAGAATTCCGTTACATTGCGGTCTATGGGGAAAAATCATTTGTGGTTTATTTAAATAATGTTTCACTATTTTAAACGCATTGAAATTTATATATATCACTAAGGTGCATTAGAAGAAGCTTAATATGGAATAGGGTGTGCATAGCACTTATACTTACTTTACAGGAACAGTCAAAAGAATTCCGTTACATTACGTCTATGGAGAAAAATCGTCTGCGGTTTATTTAAATAATGTTTCCCTATTTTAAACGCATTGAAATTTATATAAGGTTCATTACAAGAGACTTACTACAGAATATTGTGTGTATAGCAGTCATCGTTCATTTACAGGGACACACAAAAGAATTCTCTACTGTATGTTAACAATAATTCCTGGACGTGCGTTTTAAGTTACTGAACGCGATTTTAATTTTAAATCGCTTTTTGTATATTACGTGGTGTGTATAAATTCTGTAGATCCTATACAGGGAAGCACAAAAGTTCGGGAACACATTTCCGTATTATTTAACTCCAGACGGAGAATTTTAAACTGTGCTACGTGTTTCCTAACTGAACTAAAATTTAGCATCCTATGTAGTATATATACAAATCTATAGATCCTATACAGAGCTGAATAAAAGTATTCGGATTACTTAGATGTTATCTTTTAGCTTATTAAAGAGTATGATTCGTAAAATTATTTTGGAAGCGTTGGAAAGTGTTACATAATCTATGCTTGACGCATGATTTTTCGTTCTTGTTTTTTAATAAGTTTGCAGTGATATAAACATATTGTTATACATTTATTATTAGCATACTTTACTAATTAAAATGAAGAGAAGGTGTCAATAAAATATCTCTATTGTGCATGAAGTAACTTTATATCAAATAGAATCTAAAAGAGATAGTTACTATTTAAATGTATTTAATAATAGTTTATTCTTACATAATGTATTCTACAGTAATATTGTCTTCTTACATTTGTCCTCTGCACGGGGAAGATGAAAGCAGAGCTTCTTATCAACAAAACAATTGGACATCATTCTTTCTTTTTCATTACTAGTAAACACAACAAGTATCATTTCAAACATATTTAGCACCTGGTTTCTCCAACAGAAAATTATATGCGCATATAGCAGAACAACAGGAAAGCTGAACTGCGGGATAGTCCATATTTTGGTTGGTTGGTTGGTTGTATAAGGTTTAATGGCGCAAGGTCCCATTGGGGACAAGCTGCGCCAAAGTAAAAGTTAAGAAAAAACTAATTTAAGAAATCCATAACAAAACAAAAAAGAAACAAAGCATAATGAGCAAAACATCTGGATAGGGTCACCCATCCAGATATAGACAATGTTTAAAACAAATATCATGAGTCCTTAATAAAAAGTAAAGTATAAAAGTAATACACTAAGAAATACTTTCAGGATGGGGTTACCCCATCCAGATGTCAAGTTAAACAAGTATAAATTAACATTGTTATAACTAGAATATGAAGGATGTATAAAACTATATCTCAAAATAAAAGCCAGAATGTTTTAAAAAATGAAAAAGTGCCCCATGAGGTGTTTCCCCAATGAGGTTTGTCAAGATTGGTGATGATGAATTAAAATATATTCTATACAAGTGCCGGAGGCCCGGACAGTTAGTTAAAACATGATAAATGGTCAGGTAATCAAAATGACAATGTGGACTTATGGGTGCATCCTCCCGAAGTAAGAGGTGTTTATGAGTGATTCTTGAATGTCCAATTCTCAGACGAGTCAAAAGAACATCTGTTTTTCTTGGATAAATCGGAGGCCAGGTCATATCCATATTTTGGAATGAAATGATTTTAAAGTCCTTTAATGGCTTTATTAATAACTTTGTATTCTCATAAAAATAGATAAGACAAAAAAAAAAGTCCTTTAGGTAGCTTTCATGGTCCATGTTTTTAAAAATTCAACTCATTTTACTCAAACACCCGAAGCTAAAATGCTTTGGAACCCGATTATAGAAGATCCCGGTTTCCGATAATACTGAATTTGAATACGAATTTCAGCATGAGAGTTACAGCACAACAAAATCAGAATGTTTCAAAATGTCAGCCAACCTCCTAGAATTTCAAACTTCCATATCTCAGCCATTTTTTAAGATATAGCCAAAACAAAAAATGTTCCGGATTCCTAGTATCACGTTGTAACTCTTAACGGAAACATTCTTTTTTTTTCAATGTATAATTTTTTTGTACAACGTTTTGATTTTTTAAAAATTAAATTTTTTTTAACTGGCCGCCATTTTGAAACAAGATGGTGGATGAAGCTGGCCAACGAACTCGGTCGAGACCGTGGTATGTTCTATACACATACTCAGTCACATCCAAATCGGTTCACAAATAAGAGAGTTGCAGCATGACAAATGTCAGATATATATCAACATTTGAACGAAGGGTTGTTTTGGGGTCTGGGAGTCATTATCGGTGAAAATATACCCAAATTTTTGGAATTGTTTTCCTCCGAACGGCTCCAGTAGGTAACTTTTTGTAATGAAAGCTACCTAAAAGATAACAGACTATTTTGATGTAAAAAACAAAAAAAAAAAAAAATGGTTGGATCAACGATATCACAAGACAAACCTCCCGACCCCCGAGAGATATCTTACGATATCAAGTACCAGACCCCCCCCCCCCTTCCACACTAAAGTAATAACGTTATGTATGTACAGACCCTATATTATATTTTTGTAGATTCAAAAATATTTGTCTATCTTTGTACCTTGAAGTGTATAAATTTCGCTTTTCCATTTTACTATTAGAATGCAATATGTTTTTCTTAGCAGTAAAATTAAGCAGTAAATAATTAGTAATTATAAAATTATACTTTTTCATGATTTTTTTTTTCTACCAGAACCGAATTCGTTATCTTAATATCCCAGCCCTGCTCCCCCCCCCCTTTTTTTTTTTTAGATGTCTGTTGCAGTTTTAACAGTGTGTTTTGGCAAAATTCCAGAAAAAAAAAAAGTATAGATGACAAATCTTTTTTTCCCCATTAATTTTCAAGACGCTTTTCTTTTAATCGGTTCATAGTGATTCATTTTCCATTAACTGGCAAGTGATGTTGACATTTTCCGATGCGAGCTATTTTGGAAACACTTTACTGGATAAGCAAATGCATATGTCGCTTCAGTTTCTGATATCAAAATGTTGTTTCTAATTTATCTTATTTCGAAATGCTTGTATACATTTTTTTTGAAAAGAAAGAAATAAATAAAAATTGAAATCCTAATTTATATATATTTTTTCATAACATTACATATAATCCAAATATTACAATATAATTATAAATATTTAATATTTATAAATAATTAATAATTAAATTTTAATTTTATAAATTAATTAATAATTTATAAATGAAATGAAATTTATTTATTAATTATTAATTAAAGAAAGAAAATTAAAGAAAATAAATTAATTAAGGAAAGAAAATTAAATAAAAATAAAAGAAATTATAATAATTGAAATCCTAATTTAATTTTTTTATAACATTACATATAATCCAAATATTATAATATAATTATAAATATTAAATATTTATAAATAAATAAAAATTTAATTTTAATTTTATAAATTAATGAATAATTTATAAATTAAATGAAATTAATTTATAAATTATTAATTAAAGAAAAAAAATGGAAGAAATGAAAGTAATTAAAGAAAGAAAATTAAAGAAAAATAAAAGAAATCATAATAATTGAAACCCTAATTAATTTTTTTTTTTAATAACATTACATATAAACCAAATATTATAATATATTTATAAATATTAAACATTTATAAATAATTAAGAATTAAATTATTGAATTTTAATTTTATAAATAAATTAATAATTCATAAGTTAAATCTTATTATTTATTTATTTAAGTTACAATAATTAAAAAATTAAATTAGAAAACAGCTCATCTATATAATAGTTAAAATATTATTGACAAAATTATATAACAGTTTAAATATTATAGACAAAATTATATAATAGTTAAGAGAAAGTATTTTAAATAATAGTTAAAACTATTTAAAATATTTGAAAAACCATAGTGCTTAAATAAATATCTTGAAAACTTAATTAAAATAATAGTTTTATGTGATAATATTTTAATTTTAAATCTTAAGTTTAAAAATATATATGTTGTTTTTTAATTTAACCTTTAACTTAAAATATGAAATAAGAATATAAAATATTTAAAAAAAATCATTTAATTTTATAAAATACTTTTAAAACATTATATTCATAAATAAAATGTTAAATTAGATTTAGTAATATTACACGTAAGTTAAATATTATAATGTAACATTACAAAGAATTATAAATGATTCATATAATTATACACATAATACACAATTACCAACACATAAACAAATTTAAAATTCTTGTACTATAAATCTAAATCACCATAATGTCTACAAATACTAATAAAATTTATTATCATTTTAAAAATAATATAAATTCATTTTGTATTTATTTATAATATTGGGTGGTCCGGAAATTTTCTGCCGTTTGAGAAAATTAATTCGTACCGGAAAATTCTGCCCATTAATTAGACATTAGCTATCGGAATTAATGTCTAATAATTAAATGATAGAATTTTCTGGTACTAATTAATTTTTTCAAATAGCACGAATTTTCCGGACAACCCAATATTTGTAATGAATTTGTAAAGAAATGTTTATTTTATTTTATTTTAAATAAATAAATAAATATATATTTTTTAAATAATACCGATTGGTTTAAAAAGGCCTTGACACATTTAAAAATTCAATGAGAAAAATATTAATTGGTGTATACGAATGCTTCTTATGATTAAACTTTTTTTTTAACGAAAAATGAAAAAAAAAAAATAGCTCTAAAAAATTACCAGAGATGGCGCTATACATTCAAATCTTTAAAAATCTTCAAAAACTCAAGATAAGTAGTTAGAAACCATTATTTTAGTTCAGTAAATTGAAATGAGACATAATAATTTCCAATCGAATGGTTATTTTCGTTTTCTCGGTGACAATTTGGCAATTAAAATCTATAAGGTGTTTTTTTTTTAATGACTGAGGAATGTATTACCGTAGTTCAACGTTTAGAATGAAATTGAATAACATTTTGATGTGATTCAAGGTAAAAAAGAGTCACACGTTACAATATTCTAGTAGATTGAACATAAAAAAATGGTCTGTGGTTATTATTTTTTTTTAATGTTTATTTTATACTTTTCTCAGTTTTGAATGTATAGTGCCACCTATTGCCAATCTTTTTACCTAACTATTTGTTTAAACAAAACTTTCGATCATGAGAAACACTGTTGTCCAAATCGCACTCTCGTACACCAATTACTTGATTTTTTTGTTGCTGTTGTTTTTTGTTTGATTAATTTTCAAAATGTCAAGAATCTTTGAAGGGACTTTAAGGGTCTGAAAACATTCTACATCTGATCAAGAGGCACCAAACTAAAAAAGAGGCACCAAACCTCCTTTCTGTGCAATATTTAAAAAAGGTTTAAAACCACAAAAAATTTTCTGCACTTGAGGACCCTTTAAAAAGAAGGTCAGCATTGACCTTCAGCACTTGGAAAACTTTTTATATTCTTACGAAGATTGTGCCTTATTATTATTTATGATCAGGGCTTTACAAATTTGATAAAATCTGGTAGCCAGGAAAAAATACTAGTCGCCAGCAAAAATTATTTACACCCCATCTTCTTTCCCGTCATTGGTTTAAAATAAAACACAAGAGCTTTTTATGAATTAACTGAGAAAAAATAATAACAAGCACAGTTTAGAATTATTAGTTACATACTTTAAAATAGCACATAATTTAGAAAGGTAATATAATATATAAACTATATAACTTATAATCACTTATTATGTTGACAACTTATATAAACATAAAAATCAGATTTGAAACTTACACACACACACACACACACACACAAAAAAAAAAAAAAAAAAAAAAAAAAAAAAAAAAAAAAAAAAAACCTCGAGCATTTTTTAGCATTGTATCCAATTTTAGATGTTACAGAGGCTGGATTGACACTATTTCTTACTGTCTTATTGAAATACCCCCCCCCCCCCAACATTCTAATCATGTGACATATACTAGCTGGCTATAGCTGAAAAGAATGTTTTTTTCTGTGCATGCGTGCGTTCGAAAATGCCTTTTAAATTTGCCAATTTAAAATCTTTTAAAGGATTGTAACACCTGTAAAAACGAAACCTGTCTATAACGGAATCCTCGCCTTAACATAAATCTTCACGTTCCCGGCGAAAAGAATACAATTATACTACTTGTTAAAACATAAACTTGTCTTAAACGGAAATTTTCTCCGTTTCTTTGCGATTTGAGTTAGACACGTTTTACATTTGTCTTTTATGGCCATTACATTAATTCAATATACATTTTTTTTAAAAAAAGATATTTCTCAATTTACGAAAATATAGTATAGTCACGGACGAAAATATACAATAACTTTCTTTCAAGTTACTCTCCCTTCCAAAGTCCTGACCACGTGGTCCAGACGAAGAACTTCTTGAGAAAAGAAGAGAAGGTTCCGTAAACGTAATGTAAATCCCCGCCAGCCAACGAAACATTTCATGGGATAAAGCAATAGTAGCTTCCCTTCTTATCAGTTAGAAGTTCTTTGGGTAAATTACCGGTGCCACGCAACCTTTTTCAGCCTCGAACCAGGATTTGGAATATCGCCCATTAATATATTTTCGAGATTTAAAGAAGAATTTATAAAAACAAAGTTCACTTTGCTGTCAACGTTTCCAAGTAGTCTTTATAGTGCATTAATTCGTTTTCTCAACCAGGAATATAGAGATGTAATAAAACAACGTTAAAAAACTAGAACTTAAATTTTCTATAGCATACTAGTTCCGGTAACATTTAGCGTACCGTCCTCGGTGCTAAGAATGGTGGAAATTTGCTCATAAATATAGGAAAAGATGCGGAGAAACCGAAAGGTTTAATGACCAATAGGAAAACAGGAGATAACGGATTACAGCCAATAGAAAATTGAGGATTCAACCAAAAGGTTTAATGACCAATAGGACAACAGGAGATAACGGGATACGCGGCCATATAGGTTTTTTGGATGTTTCACAGGAATATAGGATTTTTGAATGCTATCCCTTCTCAAGTAACCCTTTTCATGTTCAATAAACATATTTTACAAACACACATGATAAATTCACAGCATTAATACTAACATCAATTATTTTGTCACGTATAAATTCAATTACACATCTGAAAATGTTTAATCCAAAAAGGACAGCATCCTAAAAAACGATATTCCGATTTGAGAAAACTTATTAGAGCTCTATAAAAACTACTCGGAAACGTTTCCGAAACTTAGTGGCAGCAAAAAAAGTTTAAAATTAAATAATTAATTACGCAGTTTAAAATGCCTGGCTGAGAATTAATAGCATCATAAAAACAGACATTCCGGTTTGAAAAAATTATTAATACACTATAAAACCTATTCAGCAACGTTTTCGAAAATCAGGGGCAGCAAAAGAAACTCTATTTCTATAAATGTTTGTTAACCGCTTATATACTGGTTTGTGAGGTTTCTAAAGATAAAGAAAGCTTTTCGGAATCGTGGGTAACTCGGAAGAGGTTATTGTATATTTTTATCCGTTATTGTATTATATTTTCGTAGATTAAGAAACCTTTGTCTTTTTAACACTTTCCAACATAGTTGAAAAGTGTTTATGAATTCGGTTTGTCTGTCTGTCTGTCTGTCTGTCTGCCCGTCTGTGTTCTAACTCGCGTAAATATAGTCGGATTGTCATGCAATTGATATATCTTAATGAGGCTTACTATGGCATGTTTGGTGTTGAAAATGAAATGTGTAGCGTTTTAAAGTAATCTGTAAATGTCGGAAAGTGTTTTGTTTCATAATCTATGCTTGACGCATCATTATTCGTTCTTTTTTATAGTGTAGTTTTTTTTCTTTAACTAAATTTGCTTAAAGTTCGTATTAAGTTAAGGAATGCTTAAAAAATTGTTTTTTTGTTTATTTTCAGGGTCTGTGCCGAATTCCATCCCCCGCCAAAAGGCATACACGTACCTACTTCTTATTGCCATGACATCCATCCTCATTTATTTTTACTCCTATCCACTCAACATGGAAAACTGGACCATAATCAGCGAGAAAGTTATACGCAACGTCGGGTTCGGCCGTAGCGAGGTAATAAGTACCTCAAATTCTCAAGCATATTTGGCAGATACAGAAAATACTGTGACAGCAACTGATTTCTTATTTTTAGAAACGCTATCTGTCAAAGAGGACAATGCAGTCGTGAAAAACGAACAACTGATGAATACACACGTAACTGAAAGCGAAACTACTGTACCTAGAGAAATATCAAGTGATTTACCACTTGACGCCAACAGTACAAAATATATAAAAAGTAACCCAAGTACAGTACCTGTCGGTGAGATAGATAATCTCCTAAAAGAGTTTAAGAAAACATCTATACCAAAAACCTCTAAGCCAGAAAGTGTGTTCGAAGTAACTTCCTCCGTAATTCCTGAATATGATTCAACTCGGTCTACAGAAGTATCTACATTCGACACGACTGAGGAGCAAAACAATGCCATAGAAATAACAGCTGCTAATGAAGTACAAAAGCCTAATGAAATCCGGAATGACTTGGCAAAAACTGAACGTATTTTGAATGATGCAGAAAATTCGACACAAAAGGTAGCTACATCATTCGACCAAACGACAATCAAGGACAAAAAGAATATCATTACTGATACTTTAGAGAAAAAATATTTGAAAGATATTTTTTCGGAATTAATGAATTTAGAAAACGGCACATCCAGTGTTGAAAAGGGATACCTTGTATTCTCAGAAAACTGTAGGATTCCTGATATAGATCCATGGCATCCAAGCATTGAGCAGTATATTGATAAATCGCCACCTTTGGATTGTTCGGTAAGTTTGAGTTAGTAAAATTTTAAGTCATTAGAATCACTTGTCTTACCGTATTCATTCAGGCATTACAATGCTTTAAAACACGCTACACTGTTAAAAATTTACAGCAAATTGTCCAGTCATTTGACCGTTTTTATAGAAAATGGTTACATAACTGTAATTTAACTCTGTTCTGACCATAATATGGGCAATAATATGGTCAGAATAGAGTTAAATTACGGTCGTGTGTAACCATTTTTTATAAAAACTGTCAAATGACTGGACAGTTTGCTGCAAATTTTTAACAGTGTATTACTGCAAACGTATAAAAGTTTTAAAAATATTTCAACCTGTCTTGAGGCACCATCTGTTTCGTATAAAATTTTTCGTAAAAGTTTAAAATATTTTTAAAACTTTATGCATCTGCACTTTCTTTTAGTGTGTTTTGAAAGTACAATTAGACCTCATTAGTATGCGCGTCACTCTCGGGTCCACTTACAAATGATTTACTAGTATATATGTAATTTCAATTGACTTCTCAAGGTCAATTTTCCGGTCTTATCTCAGGTTAGTAACTATGGTAACACCTTATTTGACTGACTGAACAATATGAACATTAATGACTGAACAATACTGAACAATACTGAAGTTTCTATAAATGCTTCTTTAAATCTCAAATGTATATTGACTTCCGACGTTTCTAAAGATAAAGAATGCTTTTGTGGAATCTTGGGTAACCCACAAAAGATTATTGTACATTTCCGTTTGTAATAATATTACATTTTCGCAGATTAAGAATCATTTGTTGTCATTCGGAAGAGATTATTGTATATTACATACCCATCATACGCAGTATAGGTTAAGTCTTGTAATCGTTTTAAAAATTGAAAAAATATATTTGACGGATTTACACGTTTCAGACACTGAAGATTCCGAGAAACATATTTTTAGAAAAAAAAATTGCTGTCTGTGTGTGTGTCTCTGTAAGCGCTCTATCTCCCGAGCAAATTGAGATAGAGACTTGAAAATTGGTATGCACTTAGTATGTAATAATGGGAAGAAGCTTATTGAATTTCAGTAACCTCGATTATCCGGAACTAATTTTTTCGGGCTCTCGAAATATTCGTTGTGATAAAAGGTATATAAAATATTTCGAAATTATTTATTTTAAGGAGTGAATATAAAAGAAAAGAAAAAATCAAATTTTACATAAAGAATGAAGTTGGTCGGATAATTATTTGCCGAGATACTTGTAA
This sequence comes from Maratus michaelseni, assembly GCA_963931845.1. Lineage (NCBI taxonomy): Eukaryota > Metazoa > Arthropoda > Arachnida > Araneae > Salticidae > Maratus > Maratus michaelseni. Next base: position 409,103,782 of record OZ007591.1, on the reverse strand, counting down.
TCCTATTTTCCACATTTTTCGATTTTTCATGACCCTGTGTTTCATTCCAATTTCAATTCAAAGATGTTTTTTAATTGGAAATGAGACGCTTAATCCGACGCAGTACACTGTTTATTAATATGATTATCATTTTTTTTTCATATTTTATATTATGCATATCCATGATAGGTAAGTATTACGGTGGCCCCCATCGACTAGTTTTCGTTCGGGGTTTCCTTATTTTTTCGTAAATAAAGAAACATTTATCTTTTCCTACAGTGTTAGTGAGTTAGCCGTAAAAGCAGCATCGCTGAAGCATACCATCTACTATGCACCAATAAGAATAAAAGGAAATAATTCGTAAAGTATTAACACTGTAAATTGTATGTTGTAGTTATAT